>CAEFZY010066039.1:0-17030 GCA_903066815.1 Brachyrhaphis roseni
CCCTCAAGCTCCCAGGCCTCTGGTAGAGGACCCGAGCTAAGAGGAAGAAACACCACCCGCGGTGGGTGAGAAGGGAATTATTATATATATATATAACAGTCTTGTTTCTGTTTAGTTATTTTTATAGTTTCTCCTCATGTCTGTTTCTTTCTACTTTATCATGTTTTCTTTAGTCTTAGAGTTTCTTTAGTGTTAGAATTATTTACAGCTCCCTTGTGTTTCCTCCCTCACTCTTGTGTCCTCCAGTATATCTTTCCTGTTCCACCTTTTCCTGCCCCTCAGCCTGACTCCTTCTCCAACTACTCACACCTGCAATCAGTTACCTCATCAAGCCACAGATTGTTCCTACTCTCAATCTCACAGTATTTTAACTCCTCTCTCTCTGTTGCCAGTTTGTTTTGTTACCTTGCCACACCTTGTCACTCTCCTTAAATCTCCTTGTGTCTCTGCATTTTTGTATTTGGTTGAATTTTTACCCTGGATGTTCTTTTTTTGTAAATTGGATTTTGTCTTTGTTTCATTTAATTCTCATACCTATTCTACATGTGTGGCTGCTGCTTTTGGGTCCTCTTCAAACACTAAACATGACAGTAACAACCCGAGTAGCTCATATGAAGACAAACTGAAGCAAATTATGTGTAATAATGTGAAATAACACAGAGAAAAAATATTGAACAGAGGAGAGGTGGAAAGTCAAGACACCCACCAAAATCTATCAGTGATCAGAAACTTATCCTCCCCTTCTCAATGCAAATGAATATCAGCTGGTGATAGGTAATTTCTCAACCTACATAAAAAGAACCACAGAAACGTTTATTATTTTTCAGCCAAGCTTTTGCGAAAGAAGACACAGCGAACCGCTTCTACAAGCTGCCCACCGTGTGTTCTGCAAACCTTCAGTTAGAGGTTGACTTTTATTTTCAGAGGAGGGCGTGATCAAAAAGGAAGAGCAAGTTTTGTCTCTGCACACAAAGAGAAAACTTGCTTTTGTCTCTATGCAGAGACAAAAGCAAGTCCTTTCTCGTGAGAGTGATTTCTCACAAGGGCGGGGGAACATTCTGTTGTTAGAGATAATCATGCTGCAGAGACAATCTGTAACTGTGGGTCAAAAGTTTCAATATAGCATCGGGTTCACACACACAGTAGAAAGTTAAAACCTTTAAATGAAAAAACCAACTAGTAATTTAAAACTATTATTGTAAGAGTGATAACACATAATAATTCTAACAGCTGGTTCAATCCAAACTGATAGCCTATCAAAAGGTGTGTCATTACCAATATGTCACACAAGGAACATCCTGTGATGGGTCAAAGCAAAGAACTCTCTAAACAGCTTTGCAAACCTATTGTTGCAAAACATCCTGAAGGCATTGGCAACAGATTTCTAAACTTCTGAATGTTCCTGTGATGTCCAAGACAGTCCTCAACTTAGTCCGGTTCATGGTTTTTAAGCTATAACCTGAGAAAATATTGGAGCGTGTCTGCAAAGCCATGTTCGTCTTAAAAGTTCAGGGCTTTGGGCACAACAGTCATTTGCAGAAACCTTTTGACAGTCTTGTCCTCTGTAAGAGGTTAGACAGCTGGCTCTAGTAAAGAGAAAGGGGTTTCTTCTGGCACTCCAGACACTGAATTTGAAGTCTTTTCCAAATGTTGATGAAGATGTTAACTATCTTCAGTGAAAGGGAGTGTGGAAGGCTAGATAAAGCACTTGTCACTTAAGGTGATTAAAACTGAGCAAGAGACAAGTTTGAAGCACTTGGAGAAGTAACATGCTTTGAAAGCTTGACATGACTTTTTAAGCTTATCGTAACCGGATTCTGGAGCTGTGCAGCATGTAAGGTCACTGACCTTGTGCAATGAGTGCCCTTATGTCAAAGCAAGGCAAGTAATTTTATATTAATGATTGTCCTCATCAAAGCCAGATACTCTCTTGACTGTTTAGATAAGGACATGGAAATTTAAGAGCCTAACATCTTTGATGTTGCGTATAGAAATTTCTTTGCACAAGATTAGCAGAAGTCTTCCAAATTCACAAATCTTTTGTCGAGTATACTCATGCTTGGAATGATCTTGATCATATTTATTTAAAAAAATATTGGGCAAGCTCCAGAATGCAAAAGTCACGTTGCCACAGCAGCAGACACTTCATCTTTCATCACTGTTAGGAGCTTCCAAGCACTCTGGGACATTTGTTGACATAGTGAGGGCAAGTTCAAGACTCTTATCAGTCCTTTGTCATCAGCTGTTCCTGTTTGTATAGCACATTTACAGGAATACCACTAGAGAGGATTCTGAAGTTATAGCCCACATCAATACATGCACAAAGCAGGTATGCTTGAGGTCAAACTTGGAGTTTGCATTTTATTTTTAGCAGTGCAGTACCACTTTTGAAAATCTCTGTATTGTAAGTACAGTTTTCCTTATTCCTCAACTGAAATTCTTCTTCTTCTTCTTACAGATTCTTCTTTCTGTGAAACTTTTAAAGTTGTGATCAGGGGCCATATTATTTATTTTGAAAAGTTCCTGGAAAACAAAATGCGGAAACGCCTCACAGGAATTGAGACTGAATTAGCACGCTTAGAATCTAACTACAAGTCCTCTTGCAACTCTTTCATTTTACAAAACATTCTTGTACTAAAATATGAATATAACACTATTCTGTCCAGGCAGGTGCTTGATCAGCTGTTTAAAATCCAGCAGCAGCACTTTGAGCTGACTGATAAGCCCATAAATGATTGGCTCGTCAGCTGCTGGGCTTACAAGCCAACGGGGCAATACATAAAATTAAATCCAAGGTGAGAAAAATTATAATTGAACCAAGAAGCATAAATGACTCCATTAAGGAATATTATGAACAACTATACATGTCTAAAGCAAAACGAAATATCTCAAACTGGCTTAAAGATCCAAATCTCCTGAAGATGAGTGATGCCGTGTGAGAGGCTCTCAACGCAGACATCACTGTGGAAGAGATCCTTGATGTAATAAAATCATTTCCCAATGCCAAAGCCCCAGGGCCTGATGGTTTTGGAACTGAGCTCTATAAAAGATATGCCAAGAAGATTGCTCCTCTCCTCCGGAGGATGTTCGCTCACTCTCTTGTTTCAGGTAAATTTCTCCCTACTACTGTATGTCTGAAGCTAATGTAACATTACTACATAAAGAAGGCAGGGAGGAGATGGAGCTTTCATCATATCGTCCTATTTCATTATTAAATTCTGACATTAAAATATTTGCTAAAGTACTGGCAAATAGGCTAAATAAACATATTTCTTCTATTGTTCACCCGGACCAAACAGGCTTCGTTCCTAAAAGGTTTTCATTTTTTTTTATATCAGACGGTTAATGAACTTTATGAAATATAAATATGACGGTAAGTTAAGGGAGCTGTTATTTGCCTGGATGCTGAAAAGGCATTTGACCAATTGGAGTGACCTTACATCCTGACTGTACTTGAAGAATTTGGGTTTGGTATTAAATTTGTGTCTTGGATTAAAATAATGTGTGTTCAACCATCTGCCTCTGTCCTCACAAACCAGGACAAGTCGGAGCCCTTTCTGCTACATCGGGGAACCCGTCAGGGTTGCCCTCTTAGTCCTCTGCTTTTGTGGTCGCTATGGAGCCCCTCGCCATTAGTATTAGAAAACACACTCCCTAATCAAACCAATTCAATTGGGAAACATTGACCATCACATTTCATTATATGCTGATGATGATGTTGTTTTTGTATCACATCCTGAGCAGTCAGTCCCAATACTCCTAGACCTTAGTCAGTCATTTGGTGAGATTTCGGGGTTATACTATCAACTGGCAGAAGAGTGAATTTATGTCTTTAGGTGCAAGCCTTACTTCTGAATTATTAGATAACCTTTTATTCAAGATAACTGACAAAGTGAATATCATAGAGTTATTTTGCCAAAAGGCCCCAAACAAATTTTCAAATTGAACTTTTTAGAAAAAGTGGATAATCTTAGGAAAGATGTTGATAAATGGAGAACACTCCCACTCTCAATGATGGGCCGCATGGAGTCCTTGCCTAAATTGTTATATCTTTTTCAGGGTCTGCCTATCTTTTTTACAAAAGGCCTGTTTTAAATCGTTGGACTCAATAATTTTGCCTTTTGTCTGGGGCTTTAAAGCCCATAGAATATCAAAAACTCACTTACATAAAACAAGAGAGATGGGGGGATTAGGATTACCCTGCTTTCAGCGCTATTCTTGGTATACTGGCAGGAAGGTGATGCTCAAGAACTGTCTGCAAATCCCCTCCCTTGGGTGGCTATTGAAAGAAGTAGTGTTATAAACAGTTCTCTTCCGGCACTTCTTTTCTCAGCACCAATATCTCCTAGAAATAGTGGAGTAAATAATTTGATTGCTTTAAACTGTTTGAAAATATGGAAACAAATGAAGTTACACTGTAGCTTACTGGAGACCTCATTTCATGCCCCAATTTACCGTAACCATGCTTTCCCCCATCACTATCGGATATATCATTTCAAAACTGGAGACTGAAAGGCCTCACTTCACTGAAAAATTTGTATATCAACAAAAAGTTTGCTTCCTTTGCAATGTTGAGGGACTGTTTCTTCTGGATGCAGATTTTTTCAGATTTGCAAATTAGAAATTCTGTTCGAATTAACATCCTGAATTTTGTATCTCTTCTGGAAGAAAATAAGAAATGCAAAATGCTGTTGGGCTCTCCAGAATAAAAAAGTAAGAATTTCAAGCTTTGTTGACATCTTTGCATAGAGAATTCATTTTGCCACAAACTCCTTGAGGGCTGCGTGGGAGGAGGAGCTGGGTTTGCAGATTGGGAGTGAGGTCTGGGAGGATTCGGTCATGTTCCATCAATGTAAAGCACCAGTTAATTCAGTTCAAGGTGTTTCAGACTCCACTATTCTAAAATTAAATTGCACAGAATATTCCCCTCAATATTTTCAAATTGTGATAAATGTAAGTCCGCTGATGGCTCCCTGTCACATCTGTTCTGGTCATGCCCCAAACTCTTCCAATGTTGGTGTGACATTTTCTGAAGTATATAAGTGCACGTTGGTTCCAGACCATCGGACTGAATTGTTTGGATATTCTCCTTCACTTAGGAACCACAGCATTTCTATGCAAATGACTGTGGTGTATGGAATGGTAATAGCTAAGAAAGTACTATTAAGATTGTGGAAAACTGACCAGGTTCCTCAGTTTAAAATGTGGTTAAGTGATTTTACTGAGATTCTTCGTTTGGAGAAACTGCGGTATAATGTTGTGGGCTCCACTAATAAGTTCTGTAGTATCTGGCATTCGTTTTTGGACCATCTTTCTCAGTCTAAGACTGACCCCGATGCTCGCTCAGCCTCTCGTTTTGCCACCTGTGCCTTTATGGACAAGTAGTACCATCCTAAAATGTAAATGGTAATCAGTGCAGTCTAACCAGTTATTTAGATAATTTCCCTGACTTGTTTTTATTTCTATTTTATTTTTAGTTATTGTATGTTTTTATTTTCATTGTCATATTGGTATATTGGGGTGATTTGACCTTAGAAAAACTATTTTTCACAAGAAGTTGAACTGGGTTAATCTAGCCTGTATGGGACAATAAAACAATCGGTTCAATTAACACAAAGACTGGGAGCAAAGAAAACTGATGTGTGTGTCTGCACTTTGTAAAATGCTGTAGTGGAAGTTTCCTTGAATTAAACCTGCTCGCTGACCTCTATGTGTAAACATAATGGTCAATAATGTGTAATTGCATTTGATAGTATGGTAGCCTTATTGAGCATTAAATCAAGTAACTCAAAAAGGAAATTCATTATCAACAGGATTGATCAAATTTGATATAAACCTGACCTACAAGAAATATCTGAGATTTTATTTGGATACAGCACATGTGACAGAGGACAGTACTGAAGAGGTAGACATTCTTGCAAAATAGACATGAAAAATCTAAGAATATTTATTATGAAATTCCAATAAGTAATTGGAATTTCAGATGAATTTCAGATGAATTTAGATGAATGTAATATGATAATAAATAGATATACTAAGAAAATTTGGCAGAAAAACTTGGACATAAATGACCAAGGAGACGAAAACAGGAAGAAACAGGAAACTATTCAATATGCATGTATCACAATAGGCCTTAATAAATCTCTTCAAGTAATTGGTAAACATGCAGCACAGCTTTGTGATAAGCTGTGCTTATCACAAAAAACATGCTGAAATATTTCAGCATGTTTTTATGGAATGTGAAGCTTATGAAACAGAAAGAAGGAGGTTCTAAAATGAAAGAAATAAAATTAATATTAAATTTACAATTGATAAAATTTTTTGTAGTGATGTCAGTAAAGTAAAGGGTCAGATTAGGTTATTTTGAAAAAACACAAACTTGATAGAGAGGATATAGTTTATTAATACAAAGCTGAATTATTAGATAAGCACAGTTTATCTCCTGTCCACACTCCAGTTCAGCATGTGGTGGTAATCGACAATCAGAGTTTGTCTGTCAGCCACCATGAAAAAAACAAAAAAAAACAACTAGAATAAAAAGCAGAGCTTTATGTACCAGTCCAAATACATGTAATTGGGGACAGCCGATTCCACTCTGGACTCAGACAGGAGCAAAGCATAAAGCTGGACAAGAACCAGCTTTCTCTGCCAGTGGGCCACTTAGCAGTCAGCTGGGTGAATTAGTTGTGGTGTAAGGTTTTGTTAAGAGCTGCTTACTTTTGACTAGCAGGGTTGTACTGTTTCTGCTGGAAGCAAACTAAACTGGTGGCTTTTATGGTTGTTACTCCTTTAGGATGGAGGTTCTTTGTGTTTTTTCTTTGGTCTGCTCTTTAAGCTGGTCTTTATTGGACAGAAGTTTGTCTCAGAAATTGGATTGTTTTTCAAAAATTTAGAATTGGACTTGTCAAAACTACTTTTTTTTTAATCGGTTCAATCCAATCATACATACATTCCAATTGATCCTAATTATCAAACAATGTAGTCAAAATCAGATCAATTTAAACTGGTAAAGTTTTCTATCTAAGGAATCCAGGAGATTGCAGTGAATCTGTAGCAGTGTTGCTTTATTAACCATCAAAAAGTGAAAATTGAGATTATGAAAATAAATTTGCTTCATGGAAATGTGCCAATTTCGAAGACACTTGTGTCTTTTGATAAAAGGTTTTGTATTAGGATGAGGTGGTTTTTCAGTCATATCAAAATAGATGTATTTTGCCAAACTGCAATGGAAACATTTTTTTCACAGCACACGAGTCACATGACCATCAGTCAGATGTTACTACTGGCAAAAACATTGAAGTAGATGACAGGTGTAGGAGGATGATGGTTATTTATTCATTTTATTTCCCCCACCTGTGAGCAGCTGGCTCCACCAGAGCTCTCACAGCATCACACAGTTCATAAAAAGTTTTGTGTCTTTTGAATGTGTTCAATCTATAACTCTTATATAAAAAATTTCCAACTATAATTTCCCCAAAATGCTGCATGCGTAGCCGCTCCAGTAAGACGCTGACGTCTCCTCTGATGGACGATAGATGACGAGCACCAGCGCCAATATATTTTACGAAAATATTTTTTGTAAGTGTTTACATCTGTCGCTCCCATGATTTAAAATGACATATCGCATGAACAACATTGTTCACATTTCTTTTAATTACACGTGAACAACTGTGTTATTTAATCGCAGTTGCAAAAAAAAAAAAAATTTTTGTTTTGTTTTTACATTAGCAGAATTTAGACAAAGATTTGAGCACATTTGTAATGAAAATGCAGTTATTGAACTGCAGCCTTGTAGCATGTAGAGTCAGTGGACAATCCATTGAATTGTGTCATTGACTTTGTATTCTTTAGTATTTACTTTGTGACATTAATAAGTGACAGTTCAACATCTCCAAACCCACAATGAATTTATACAATCCCACTTTTAATGCAAAAATCTGAGAGATTACCAAAAACATGCAGGACCTAGAAATGCCAGTGACATCAGTAAGGGAATGACAAATTTTGCTATGCTGGTTGAAGTCTGCCCTAAGTGATTTATTTTTATTTTTCATTTTTGAGATGTGATCTCTCACTCTTAGTGTGGTCGATTATCAACTTGAGCCGTGCAACCAAAAAATGGATGCAACCTTGTCTGATGTGACTCAAAATCCATATATAGTCAATAAAGTTCCTGCAGGGCTTTGAATCTGCTAGCAGATTGTTACCAGTCCCAGAGTCTGGCCTACAACTTCCGGAAGGGGGTGTTGGGTGTAGTGACGTGGGTGTGTAATGATGCTTGGTCCATTTTTATGCTACATGACCTCTGTGAATTGATTGGAGGTGAGGAAGGAGGGAGGTGTCTGTGGCAAGGTTTGCTCTGCTCGTAAGAATCAGTTTTCCCAAAATTACAATACCTTATTTTTTCTTTTATCTAGATTCATTTTGTGAGTAGATAAAAATGAAATGCTAAAAGTAGAACACAAAATAGTACCATTGAATAATGTATTGTTTTAGCAAATACATAACAATAGGTGTTGTTGATTTGTGTTTGCTTGTTTTGCTTTAGTTAGGTTTTTCTTATCTTTTCTCTGATGTGCAAATGCTCATTCTATGCTGTGTTTAAAAACTCATATGTTGATGACACTCATTTCCTAGTGTCCCTCTGGAAATGAGCATTTACTTTTATGTTTCTATACAATATGTCACAGAGTTTATTTTGCACCATGATAGCTGCAGGGAACACAAACACTGAGGCACATTACTCTCGGCTGTTGAGAAACGTTTGATTCCAGGGGGGCTGTGTTGAAGTTTTACATTTTAACCAATCACTATGATGTTTGTCATATGTTCTGCATATGTTTGACGCTATGAAGCTTACTGGATATTTCCTGGACTATTAACAACCATCCTCCACTGTGAAGAGAGAAGAGCTGAGCAGAACTAGGCAGCT
Source organism: Brachyrhaphis roseni (assembly GCA_903066815.1). Taxonomy (NCBI): domain Eukaryota; kingdom Metazoa; phylum Chordata; class Actinopteri; order Cyprinodontiformes; family Poeciliidae; genus Brachyrhaphis; species Brachyrhaphis roseni. The sequence goes on from CAEFZY010066039.1 coordinate 8,933, forward strand.
GTTAATGTTAAGTATTTGGAAGCGTGACCAACAAGTACTGAACGACTTCCTTCACTTCCTATGCTGCCATTGATAAAACTACAGGCAGACTGCAATTCTAAAACAGCACAGAAAATCAACAACAATGTTCACAACTTCTCCTTCTGTTTCCTGAGTAGCCCGTTAAAAAAAATCTATCAGAGAGAATTCAAGTGAATGGGAGAAAGTCCAGATTGTGCTAGAATCTAGTTTATTTGTTTTTTTCAAGTGGAATTGGATAAGAAGGCAAGACCAGGCACAGGGTTTTTTAAATATTTTGGGCAATGTACTCAATTACAACACTGTTTTAAAAATTTTAGGTTTTTCTATTTTCTAACTTTTTAAGACATATATAGGAAGCATAAATATTCAATATGGAAAAAGTTAAATACCACATCCCTGACCAACAATCTATTCTCAATATGACAAAGAATAAGATAACAACAAAAGAAGGTTTCTTTAGGCACTTGAGAAGTACATTTATCAATACCTTAGATCATGTGTGTCAAACTCATTTTCAATTTGGGCCATAACAAGATCACGAATGTCCTTATGGGCTGGTTATGGCAGAATGTATTGATAAAAACCAAACTGTTCAAATATTTTGATAAATTGCTTTTTTAAATTAAATAATACTAAATTTTACAATATTTGCACTTATGTCTAAATGTAATGTCTCGTTACTTGCCACATCAAACAGAATCAGACTGTGGTAGCAGGGACAGGTAAAAGTGAGAAATACTGCCACCTGCAGGTGTAAGTTAGCAGTCACTTAAATCCAATGTTTTTGACAATTTTTTCGTAAAATTTGCAATAAACTCCAAATTATGCATTAACGCAAAACAATGCAGGAATCTGTTAATTTTGTATGAATTTTTGCAATCGTGGAATTGCAAAAAACTGAAGTGGCCGATTTACGTAATTTGGAGTCTGGAGTCGAGAGGGCCACATAAAAAGCTACTGAGGGCCAGATTTGGCCTTGAGTTTGACACATGTGCCTTAGATTTATTTGGATTTGTAGTAGATTAGACAAATCTGATCATATTACACAGGTGTTTTCCCTGAAGTAAATGTCCATTTGAGGATAATTGGAGGGCTTTGTTGACAAATTCAAGCATAACACATCTACCTGACAGAACCGCCCACCAGCAAAAATTGACCTCACTGCCTTCTGAAAGCTTCTTTATTCATGTTGAGCCTGCAGTCAGGAGAGGAGAGAGAAAAAAGTCTCGAAGAAAGAGTCTGTAAAGTGCAACCCTGAGCTGTAACTCTGAGTTTCCTAGCAACATGTTCTGCAAAATAAACCTAACTCTCAACAATTTGTTTTTTTATTTGCTGTGGGTTTGTCTTTCCTTTCAGTCAGGCTCAATTCTCTGTTCTGTATTTCTAATTGAACAGGTTCCTGTTAGTGGGAATAATCCCCTAAAACTCACCAGCCAACGGACATCTTTCACTCCATCCATTTGAACAACAGCATCTGGTGAACCATTTGCATCTTTTCTTTTTTTTCACTGTAATCTCTCTCTGCCTCAGACCTGTTGAATGTTAAAGCCCACAGCTCTGTCACTCCTTAAAAAAAGCCAAAAGAAGACAAAAGCATGAATGCATAATTAATGTAGTGAAGCTGCATTTTTAATTGTTGCTGCTCTTCAAAGTTGCTCCGTGGCATTGTCTCTTGTTTCAGGCCGGCTGCTTCCGAAGGCAGAACTTCATCCGTGTCTTTTTTGGACTGGATCACTGCCGAAGCACCGTGAGACAACGCTCCAAGCTCGCCTTTTTTTTCTCAGGGTGTCTGCCTGTACAATGGACTTCCTTAGCCGCCACACAAAAGAGGCTGGTGAAGGAGAAAAGAAACACCCAAATTCAATGGCATTCCTCTCCACAATGCGCTCTGAGAACATGTGCCTCTCCCTCTTTCACTCTCCCTCTATTTCCCTTTAGTACTCTGTGATGTTTTGGGATGATGCTAGAGAATCAGGAAGTGGTATATTCTTCCATCAAATAAAACAACCTTACAAATGTGTGCGAGTGTCCTTTAAGCCCCCTTCATAGCGCTCTTAGACTGCATAAATCTTAGTGATGCAAAAACATGTTTACCTATAACTGAAAATAAAGTTTGCTTTTCAAAAAAATCAAATAAGCACTATGTACGTAATACTATTGATTTAATAAAATAAAAATATTTGAAGTATTCCAAATCAAGTTGCACTATTCTGTCATTTAAAGGGGATCTATCGTACAAAATCAAAATAAATTTTTTGTGTACTTTGAGGAGCATGGAAAAAATCTTAGTTTTTTTTTAGTTATATTTTTCAGTCTGTTCATTTGTCTCTATTCTCTATTACATTTTTTTGTCTGTGATGTCACTGCTAAACAAGGTCATGCACTTCCATTTAACCAATTTTGTGATCAGTGATCTCGTAGTTCAAGTTCAGTTCTGCCGAAGGTGCAAGTAGACATGACAAAATGTTTGGTTCTAGCGTGTGTTAACACACACTGTTTCTTACATCACCCCCTGACATCAGGGCTTCTTCGAAGTGTCTGGTTAAATTGTATTTTTCTCAGAAGAACCCATATGAGTGGGAAAAGAGTGCTTCAACAACCTCCATCATTATCGAGTAATTTAATGAAAGACTTCGTCTAAATAACGGGTTAGTTCCTTCTCTCTACAGAAGCGATGGACACAGCAAAGCTTTAAGCTAAAAATAACACTATCATGAAAACAAAGCTTGTTTTAGGCATATTATTAAAGTCAATAGTCACACAGGCCATCCAGAAACCTTGGGTGACTAAGGACTAAGGACAAGATTAAGGGAACAAAATGCTGTGGTGATGCGAAAAAATCTGGTGATGCGACTGCGCTTAGAGCAGCAAGGGCCAATCTAAATTGAGCCATTAGGGCAGCAAAACATGACTATAGTCAAAAGATCCAAGGTTTCATTCATGATCCCAGCAACACCAGACAGCTGTGGCAGGGCGTCCAGTCTGTCACTAATTATAAAACTACATCTTCACCCTGAAAAGATGACATTAGCTTCTTTAATGAGCTCAACAACTTCTTTGGAAGGTTTGAAGCCCTGAATAAAGTTACCCCTCACCCTGATAAACAGGCCCTAAGGCTCAAAACATCTGCTGGGTGAAAATCCCTCAGAAAGGTTAATGCATAAAAGCTACAAATCCTGACAAGACTACAGGAAGATTGATCAGAGAATGCAGACCAACCCATTGTCCCGCCATGGTTTAATATATTTATGATCATTAAATACATACATACATATATATATATATATGTATATGTATATGTAATGTTGGTTTTCAATGAATGCAGCTAATCATTGAAACCCATAGTTTCACACAAATGGGCTGACACTGGCAGTAGTGAGTTGGGAGCAACAAGCTGAGGGGTTTTGCCCAACTATTGTTAGGTTGCACATTCAGCCTTACTTCATCCTGGCAAAAAGCTTACCATTGCAATGCTTTTGATTAGCACCGAAGAGCCACAGCTAAGAAGCTACCAAGACTTTTTCTAAGAGCCACAGGCTAATCCTCCTGCCCCAAATATCTGAGTTGGTTTTACGAGAAAAGCAAGACGCCTTTTTTCTTCCACAGTCCATCCTCCCTTGCTTCAAGCTCCACCTTCTTTTCTGTTGTTTATGTCCTCCAGAGAGAAAAAGGAAGGTTTTTTGTAGTGGGCGATAGTGTCACGCAGAAACAAGACCCGAGGCTACCAGTCGTCAAATGGAAGCTCTATTTAAAGCCTTTTACTGCACTCACTTTGCTCGTGTCGACACAGGGAAAAGGGGGAAACTCTTATATTTACACATAAAAAGCCTGTAGACAGCAGACATGAAAGCCGGCTCTTAACATCAGACACAATTGACTCTCAAAACCAAAGTTTCTTTGAAAGTGGAAGGATTTTTTTTGGCTTAGTGTTTTCAACTGAATCAGACCCTCAGGAAGTTTGAAACAAACAGTTTTTTCACAAGATGAGTCAGTCTTTTTATAGATAACTGAAGTGAACATATGAAGATTGTAAATTGTCAGATAATTAAGGATTTCCATGCGATTGGCTTTTTTAAATAGATCAAAACATTCCTAAACATTTACTCACCTGATTCCATGTGATCTTTGGATCTAAAGGCTTTAAAAAGAGCTAATTTTATAACTTGTCAAAAAACCTAAGTAACCATTTGTTTTTAGGGAAGTTTCCATTTATTTTACTTAAAATAAAAATGAAAACAAAACACTCAAGCCAAAAGGGAAGTGGGATTGTTGTGGAGAAAAACAACACATGAATAGTCCAACAATGAATGGATACTGTCATTGGTGTTACTGCTCTTATTGGAGTTGGATTCTGGCCAGACAGAGGAAGTGGAGCATAAGGAAAAGGAGACTAGTGTCATGGCCATGACTAAAAGACAAAAAAAAAAAAAAACATTAGTTGAAGCAGTCATAAATTTTCAAAGAACATCTCTTCACAAATTGCTCAAAGTTTCCCTAGTCTTCTGTCATCATAAAGAAAGATAAAACGTTGGTCTGGATATCTATGTAATTCCCAACATCACCTCCCATTACCCCTGAACATCACCCCCGCAACCTGGTACCCCAGAAGAAGGAGATGGCAAGGAATCTTGGTAGGCAGTAATGTGAGAATGAGTCAAAATGAAAAATTGGGGCACCCAGGAGCGTTCCTCTGGACCGTAGACCACCCATTTGGTGAGGTACTGCCATCCACAAACCCACCAACGATTCATTTTATGTCGTAAGCTGAGTGTCCCTCAATGTCCTGAGTATGTGGAAGGGTTTCAGAAGGGGGGCACAATGTGCTGGTCAGAACAAGCTTGATCTGGGAAACAGAAGTCCAGTGACAAAATTGACTGTGATGTGGGATCAGGGTCATTTGGAGATGGCTAAGTGTTGAAAGAGTCCGGCTAGAGGTCTATGGGAGGTTTTGTTATGGGTGCAATTGGGATAGACAAGAACATACTCCTTAGAATTGTTGTGGAGAAAAGACAGTTGGTGATGGTGTGACTGATGCCAGGATGTGTGGAAAACTTAGCTCAATGGATCCAATAGATGAAATGGCCTTTGACAGATGTGGGGGACGTAAGTTCTGTACCGAATGTGGAAGATGGATGGGAATAGGAGTATAGTCTTAGTCATTGGGGGAGAACTGTTAAGAATCTGGCTTGTGGTTTGATATTCTTGGAACCTTGGTGATAAGAAATGCAGAGATTAAAGAGAGAGAAAAACAAGGACCAGCGAGACTGACCAGAGTTAAGTCGTTTGGCTGATTTTTCATCAGAACCAACATGGATGTTCAGCATTCTCCAACCAGTGCCGCTTCTCCTTTATAGCAAGAAGTTCCCCCACATCATCATTACGTTCAGCAGGGGAAAGTCTGCGGGAAAAGAAAGCACAAGGGCAAAGTTTTTCATTAGAACCTGAATGTTGGGAGAGGACAGTTCCAACCCCCATTTCAGAACGTGATGAACTCTTTCTGGGGCTTGGGCTGTATGACAATGGGTGTTTGGGAGAAGCGGTTCTTGACTTCGAGGAAAGCTGCATTTTCTTTGGGTGAGCAGGAGAAAGGAATCTGGAAGTGAAGGCTTTTAATGGGGTTGTGGTTTAACTGTAGTTTTTGATGAAGCGATGATGGAAGTTGACAAATCCTAGGAACATTTGTAGCTGTTTGCAAGTTTGTGGAGTAGGCCAGTCAAGGACTGCTTTGACCTTCTCTGGATCTGTGAAAACATGTTCACCCTCAAGGATGTAGCCCAGGAATGTTACAGATGATTTGCGGAACTCACAATTTTCTGCCTTTGAAAGACTAGGCAGACATGTTTTTGGTGTTCAGCCAGAGATTTGGAGTAGATTAGAATATCGTTTAAATAAACAAACACAGGGACGTTCAGGAAGTCGCAGAGGATATCATTGACAAGGGCTTTGAAGACTGCAGGAGCGCTACAGTTAAGCTGCAGTTCCTGGGCTCCCTCTGGTGGGAAACTGTGAAAAGTGGACAGATAAAACACTGCACTGCAAAACACCACACAGAACCTAAAACCGTGGCTTCCTAACAACTTAAAACTTTTTCCATTATAAACATATGATTTGCACTATTTAAATAAATTGAACTGAATGAATTTGGCAGATTAACTACACCTCCTCTCCACTCAGTTGGGCACCAGAGTGTAAATGTTACTCTGTACAGTGGGTGACCTGAATAAGGATGGGTCTTTATTGGAAAAAGTCAACACAAAAGTATTGATGGGAGGTATTTTGCCTACAAGGCAAATAGAAAAGACAAAGAATTCCAAAACAGGCTCTGCAAGTGGTGATGGATGGTACTAAAGCATTAAAGGTTAGTAAAAATTCTTAAAATTTCTTAAACTAATGTATGTGAGGAATGCAAAAATGTCAGCTTGCAGTTTTTGTATCCCTTTTAGTAAAGGATTAAACATGCCAAAAGCACGAGGTTGGTTTAATCTTTTGAATATCAGGTACTTGTGTCCCTGTTGTGACGCAACAGTGGCAGGAGTTCCACAAAAATACATGCAGATAGAAGGTAGTATGAAAACTCTTTCTGAATGTTTCACATTGAGATCTATCAGAATAGTCATTTCCACATTACATCTAATCTGATGAAATTTAACAGATCATCATAGACAGGATTTCCAAACAAACATTTTTAGCCAGCTTTAACTGTGAGGTGGGCTGATGGTAATGAATACCATTGCTCTAAACTTCATTGTTGGTTGAAAAAGACAATGGGCAATTGAAATGATTGAGCAAAAAACTTAAAATATTTGAAAAACAAAACAGACAAGCTTAGATATTATGGGTGCCAGAGAACAGTATTTTACCACATATTTATTGATATTCATATTGTGTGTGTGTTTTCAGATATTAGTAAACAGACCATTGTAGCCATTCTTGCAGGCCTCTCAGTGGTAGCGTGGATTTGTGCAAACAACCATGCACACACCTAGTGAGAATTTGGAAAGATCAATTAACCTGACTGTTATGTTTTTGGACTGTGGGAGGAAGCTGGAGAACCTGGAGAGAACCCACATATGAACAGGGAGAATATACAAACTCCATGCAGAAAAATCCCAGGTCCTCCTCGCTGCAAAGCAAAAGTGCAACCAGTGTCTTTTATCCTATAAAATTTATATTGTATAATTTTTACTGTAATACAATACAGTAATAATATAATACAGTAATGAAGTCTGGATGAGACAAAACCAGTGGACAAGTTTTTCTGCTTTTGTGAAAGAAGGTGCAGGCCGAAGTTTGCAATGTTTCTGAGGTGAATGACATTTAGAAAATATGCTTAATAAAAATCAGTCAAGTTAATCTGCATATCACATTTCAGCAACAAGGCAACAAAAAATATATATATATATTTTTTTACACCAAAACCATTATTGGTCGTGATGATGCAATACAATTGTAAATAGTATAATGGAGACGCACAGTTGTGATGTGCAGAAGGAGGAGTGTCAGAAAGAGTTCTTAGAGAGACAGTGGCCAAGGTGTCAGATACAGCTACGATGCCCAGTCAAATTTGTCATGTTATTTTTGATGTATACATGATTTTCATAACAACTGAAGGTAACATAGCTACTTTACTGTGTTCTAAAATAACTGCAATAAACATCAGTCTTCTTTTCTGCTTTTGTGAAAGAAGGTGCAGGCCGAAGTTTGCAATGTTTCTGAGGTGAATGACATTTAGAAAATATGCTTAATAAAAATCAGTCAAGTTAATCTGCATATCACATTTCAGCAACAAGGCAACAAAAAATATATATATATATTTTTTTACACCAAAACCATTATTGGTCGTGATGATGCAATACAATTGTAAATAGTATAATGGAGACGCACAGTTGTGATGTGCAGAAGGAGGAGTGTCAGAAAGAGTTCTTAGAGAGACAGTGGCCAAGGTGTCAGATACAGCTACGATGCCCAGTCAAATTTGTCATGTTATTTTTGATGTATACATGATTTTCATAACAACTGAAGGTAACATAGCTACTTTACTGTGTTCTAAAATAACTGCAATAAACATCAGTCTTCT
>CAEFZY010066045.1:0-43052 GCA_903066815.1 Brachyrhaphis roseni
CTAACTAACTAACTAACTAACTAACTAACTAACTAACTAACTAACTAACTAACTAACTAACTAACTAACTAACCAACTAGCTAACTAACTAACTAACTAACTAACTAACTAACTAGCTAACTAACTCATTCTTTGGTTACCTAGCAACAACTTGTTGAGTAACTTTCAGTTACCTAGCAAGTTGGTGAGTAAATGCTGCAGTAGCAGTTTCAGATTTCACAAACATGCCTCATAACTGCTTAAAAATAAACATCAAAACTACGAAGTGGAAAAGCAGTAAATGTCACTTCATCACTTTGGTTGTATATCAGATATTTAAAGCAAAAAAATTAATCAACGATTATCGATATTGACTGATATGAAACCGTTATATTATTCAGTCATATCACCAAACATCATAAAGTCTTGCCACATATTATAAATTTAATTTAGAGGTCAACCTCTGCCCCAGTTTCATGTCTTTTACTGCGTCCAGTCGGGTTTCTTTCAGTATTGGTCTGGATTTACAACATCCATCTTCCCATGAACTCATCATCATTTTCCGTTGCTGGAGAAACAGCATAAAACCGCCACTGCCATGTTTAATTGTTTGATTATCATGTAAAGCACTGAACTACCTCGTTTCTGAAATACAAATGAACTTGACTTGTGGGGATTATGTGGTAAGGGTGACATATTGTCTTGGTTTTCCACCATAAAGCTTGGATAAAGGCCAAACAGTTTGATTTTGGTCTCAGCTGTGTTCCCCAGACAGTTGTGACATGAACATCTCATGCCCTTCTTTGGAAACTCATGAAAAAAGCCACATTTGTTAAGTTGAGAACTTATATTGTTCTTATGGACATATTCTCCAACCTGAGCTGGTTCCATGCAGCCATGGCTGCTTCTCTAAATAATTCTCTCTGAGCCAAACCTGTCAGTTTACATCTTGGCGAGCCACCATAATTATTTATATGACATGACTGCACACGATACACCAGGGGATATATGTGCACGTTGTGTTGTTTAAAAAATTAAAGTAAAGCACAGGAGCCTACAATGAAGAGAGTAGCCATGTTTAAAAATTGATACGCCTTTTCTACTTAGAAACTTTCATCTTGGAGAGATGGCTGCAGTGTCACAGTTTCCATCTCCAAGTGAAGGTGGATGTCAGAGAAACACTGCAAGAGAATAGGGATTTATTTCCAGTGTTTTATGAAATATACTGTTTATACAAATAGACAATTACAGATTGGTAGATATTTTGAATTAAAACAGAATGATTTTACTATCTCATAAGTGAAAAAAATTACCAGGGGAGCTAGTACTTTTTAAATCAACATGAAGAAATTATAGACTAAAAACAAGCTCCTATATCTTCCTGAAAAGTTACCTGTAAGTTAGTTGTGTCCTATTTAAAGTGTACTATTAAATTATTTGCATTAGAAACAAAACCAAAAATATTTGGTAAAATTTTGTGTTCTTACAGTGTGATGTGTTAACACATTAAAAAACAACAATTAGTTCATCCATCTATGTTTACTAATTGGATGACTTCTCAAGAATATTAACTTTCCCTTTAATTAATTTAGGGCAATCAAAGTAGAGGAGGCTGAACACATGCACACCACACTTTTCAGATGTTTCCTCTTATTTAACATTATGACCTATAGTCTTTTACATGAAATCCTGATGGTCCACTGAAGTTTAATTTTGTGAAACATCAATTGTGTCAAGGATTACAAAACCACAAAGCAACACAAAGATATATAAGCCAGCAGCCATTGGATGACATCACTTTCAAGCACATTGTAAATCGAATGTAATGAATAAAAACCAGTGTTTTCATTCTGCCATGTAGCACGGCTCTGCACACATCTGAATGAGGGGAAACTTATATTATCTCCCATTAGATCTACTTAAACCTTTCTCTTGCCTGCTTAATCTGCCGTCTACCGTCTAATGGCCTCACTCATGCACATTCAGTTCACTTCTCATCCATCAGTCACTTACAGGGTGGGACGGTATGTTGAGGCTGTTCAGAGACAGAGCGAATGGAGTGGAGGTTTGATTGGATTGACTGGTAACCCTTTTAAATGCAGGTTTCCCCGCTCTGCTCTGCTCCTAATTAAGGTAATTAACTTCTGAAAACTTAATAACAGCATTGCTGCATTATAAGACTATCAGTAGAGTTAAATTATCTTCCTTTTAAGGCCTTGAAAAAAGATTTTTTTTTTTTTTTAAAGAGCAATGCGGGGATTTAGGGCGGATTATGTGTGGGTGGAGGCAAAGGATGGAGGTAAAGAAGAGGTAGGATGGGGAAAATTGTGACGTGAATGGAGCCCCGGAGGAGACTGACTGCGGAGTGTGTGTGTTGGTGTGTGTGTGAGATGATGCTAAAGGTAAATACGATTCTGCACGCTTTCTCCTTCATCTTCAGAAGAAACAATGTGGAGACGTATTTTTAGAAAATACTTTGATATAATTTTGACTATAAACTCCTTTTCTACATGCTCTGTTGATGGCGCCTCATAAGCTTTGGACTTATAGCATTTAGATTTGTCCTTATATGTTCTTTAAGTAAATGAACAAGCAAGAGATCTTTGAATCTTTTTTAGAAATGTATGGCAACTGAGAACCTTTATCCAGCTTAACGATAAAATAGAAAATCTCACTTTATGTCGTTTTCCCCAACAATAAATTTACGTAATCCTTGATTTTGGGGTGTTTTCATTGCATCTCAAATAGGAATTTAAATAATTACTTTTTTGCTTAAAATATAATCAGGGATTCAATTAGGACTTGACCTTTCTGCTAATTTGGTTATTTTTGGTGTTACTGCTGTCAGGATTCTGGGTTGAGTTGGTTTAGATTTTGTTAATAGATTGTTTTCCTTTCTTTGATTAGATCAGCTATGTTTCTGTGGTTACAGTAAGGTTCTTGTTCATGTCTTGACATTGTGTAAAGTGATGCACCTGCATGCTCCGGACCAGCACATTTCTAAAACTCCTGGTTTCATAGAGGAGGTGCATCTATTTGGCAGCTGCTTTTTGATGCTTTCTTTCCTAAATCCAGTGGTTGCCGGATGTCTGGTTGTATAGAAGCCTCATTATAAAAGTGTCCTCATACTCAGAGCCAAACAAAAACACAAAGACTACAACCAACAGGGAATTACAAGAAGTGACTATCCTCAGAGTTTCTGCTTTCATCTTCATGGTGGTGACACTCGATGATCGTCCCCGGGGGACCGAGGCATGACGAGAGGAGAGGGTGCAGTCCTCAGAGGGTGTGAAAAGCTCCCGAAGGACTGCTGATGTGACAAACAGACTGCTTCAGGATTCATATAAGATGCTACGTCCAGTCCTTTTTCATCTCTAACCCCTTGGATCCAAACACTCGGTCAGGAACCTTTAGTGTCACACGGTGTGTCAACATGAAGGCAAATCCAGCCACAGCATGTTGTAGTGTGTCGGATACTCCAGCGGGTTTTCCTCATGAGTGTCTGAAACTAACAACATAAGACGGGAATATTCTATCCTGATGCTACACCAGAGATTATGTGTCCAAACAATAAGTGAAAAAAAAAAATCTTCAAAAGTAGTTTTTCAGCTCAAAAACGATGTGCATTTCTGGAAATTAGAATATCATTAACAAGTTAATTTATAACAGTAATTTAATTCAAAAAGTGAAAGTTTTATATTATGTAGATTCACATTTGAAATGTACTTCAGAGCGATGATTTCACTTGTTAATTTCTGTTAGTTCTGACAATCACAGGTTAAGGTAAGTAAAGGACAAAAATTCTGTTTTTAGCAATAGTAGTAGACCAGGTAAAACATTTATGATGTTTCTATTTCAGAAGGATGTGAAATAGACTGTTTACTAGCATAGTTTTTCTTTCCCCTCAGCTTTCCATTTATGCTGCTTTCATACAGCACACTGTGAACGCCAAAGTTTCTTGAGCAGTGACCTTTCGGTGGTTTACTCTCCTTGTCACTGACTGCTCACTCAGCAGTCTTCTCTATGATTGTTTAGGCCATAATGACGATCATGTAACTTTTCTGTTTTCAACCTCATAAGAATCTCTGTATCATGAATAAATATGTTTCACTTTTTGAAATAAATTACTGAAATCAACTTTTGAATGATATTTTTATCTGTTGAGTTTTACTTGTATTTTGTAATGGCGCTTTTGGACATTTTTTGTTGTTTGATGGAACAATTTTTTTTTTCTATAAGGTGTCCTGTATCTACAATCTTCAGAGTAGCTCAGACAGATGTATTAGTCAAGTTTTAAGCTATTTCCTCAGTTTATATCATCATCATCATCATCATCATCATCATGCTCTCCTTGTTAAGTTCATATTTGTCCAACAGGTCAAAAACAGCAGTATTTAACTTTGTTCTGCATCTGGAAATAATCTACTTTATAATCCAAGTAATCAAAATGTCTAAATATTAAAGAACAGACAATTATATTAGCTTTTTGTTAAATATTTAATTATATTTCTCAAGATTTTAGGCAGATAAAAAAATCTGCTTGGGTAGCACAGTATGAGAAGGTTCCTTTACATGAATATATTCTCTGTTCAATAATCTGAAAGAATGTAAAAATGAACACTGAAAAGCCAAGAGGACTCAGAAAGAGGAAGAATGAAAATAAGTGAGAACATTGTTGTGATATTGGCGTGCCGAGCTATTTTCAAACACGTGAACGCAGTTCACATGCACAGAAAGGCTCATCAGACCCACACGTCTGAATCACAGTTGCCTCCATGTCAGAGTTCCCCTCACCTCCCACCGACAGCAAACTGTCGCCTTCTGCACAGGCATGAGCACAGTTACCTGAAAAAAAGAAAGAATAAAAACTGGCAAAAGCAACAAAACGGCTTAGATGCAGAGCAATGTGCTTTGTTACTGAGATTTTTCACAAAACAAATTACTTACTACATTGTCTCCCACACTTCATTGTCACCCCTGGCAACAGTTGCTGCTGGTCAGCTCTAAAAGTGTTGCTTTGGCCATCTAATGCAATTAAAGTAATAGAGTATGTTGTCTCTTCTTAACTCTATCAGTGTCACGTAAGTAGGTGAACGGTCATGTGTTTAGGCCTGTACATGTGGAAGGAGATGTTTGTCTCAACAAGGAATCAGAGCAATACTTCACACAGATATAACTAATTTATTATGCATATATTTAGAGTATCTGCTACTTAAACCACAAATGATGTGTGCTACATCATCGTCATTTCTACTGAAAAAGACGTTATATTGGCCCATTAGATTGACATTGTCATATCAGGTTGATTGTTTCTGATTACAGCTTAATAAGCCTAATACTTCCAAGCGAACATTAAGAGCTGAACAAACCTTTTGGATAAGAGATGGAAAGACTTCAACATACAAGAAAAGTCCAGTTGCCTTCCTCTACAACTCCCAAGGTCATTCTTCCATATTTATGTTAGGTTTTTTTTTTTCTTTGAATGCATTAATTTGATAAGTGAAACAAACAACATTACAAAGCACATTTTAACAGAAGTACCACTGCAGCAAAAATATGTAAAATAAATACAAATACATTTTTTATTTATTTATGTATTTCAGGTGTAGCAGGATTGTGTAGCTTCGACTTTTCCTTTTTTATTTGGATATGTAAATATTAAGTACTTTTGCCAAAGGCTTGAGTGGAGGCACAAGATTAGCGACAAATTAATCATTTAAATCAGTTCAATTAAATCTGGCTTTTCAGTATATGGATCTAAAAGATTAAGTATAATCCCTCACAATATGTTATTTTATTTGATGCACCTATGCATCTAAGTCTTGCAGTTCTTACTAAGCTTGTCACAACAAACAATAGATTAATTAATCACATGACAAATAATGAGCATTGATAATTTCCAGTTGCCAGATTGTTTGTTTTACTCGCGTCTCTCTTTCTTTCTACCATAGACTGAATGACAGAAGTCTTCAGTCCGGTGGATTTGTCTCGACTTTTTGAAATACAATTTTGTTCACACAAAACATCTTATTTGATGTTTGGGTTATTTTGTTAATTTAGCTTGGATATCTAAAACATCTTCTTGTTCTAGTATTAAATGTTTGCTAAAAATTAACATTTATTCATCCCTGAGAGGGTGTACTTGCATTATTGTGCCATTACCATTACATTACTTTTAAATTGTCTCAAAACAACAACATTATTGTTTATTGCACTAACTTCAGGGTGATTTATCATGCAGGAAAGTTAGTTATTGTGACAGGCCTAGTAGTTATTACAGGTCTGTCCAGTGTTTCCATCCTGCTGTTGGTCTTTCTGATCCTGATCTCTACTGTGTCTCTAAGCGGCTCACTCACATGTATCTCCCAGCAGGCAGAGCTCCAGGACTAGGATGACTGGGAAGACCCAGACCAGCAACGTGACCAACAAGAATGACCCACGCTCCCTCAACTCCCGCGTCTTCATCGGCAACCTCAACACGGCCGTCGTCACCAAGGCCGACATCGAGGCCATCTTCGCTAAATACGGGAAGATAGTGGGCTGCTCCGTTCACAAGGGCTACGCCTTCGTTCAGTACGTCAGCGAGAGGAACGCCCGGGCGGCTGTGGCCGGGGAGAACAGCAGAGTCATCGCTGGACAGTTTCTAGGTAAGAAAACTTTATGTACTGCTTACATCAACTTGCTGATTGATAATTCGACATGAGATGAGAAAACTACACTAATATTCTTTAGAAAGGGAACCAAAATAAGCGCAGTAGGCCAGGGGCTCAATTGTTTGGGCAGCACCAAATATTTATCTTTCCTTTTTTTTCCCATATCAGGTGAGTTTTATTAATATTTAGTTATATTTATGGATATAAACAAGTTATAATACATCTTTTGGGGAACAACAAGAGGAGATACTTGCCAGGGGACACATTAACCCTTGGGAAAAAAAATACATAGCCCACATCTTTCTAAGTCCGGCCCTGCTAATTTTACTTAGTTTCTGTTCACTTCAGTGTATATCAGTACTTTATACTTACTATCTTGTCTCAGATAAAACCTTTTGCATTAGATATATGTATGTACATATACATTGAAAATAATGCTACAATGACATTACATGTTATTAGTAATTTAATCTTTTGTTGATAGTGACAACTGAAATAAGAGGGTAAATAACATCTACTGCTTCTATGTCACAAATAAACATGCACTTATAGGTCTTTATTTCAATTAAACATATATCTCTAATTAAAAAAGCCATTTCAAACAGTAGTACATTCTTTACATGTTCTTGTGAGAGAATATTTTTCAATAGCTTTCTTCAAAACTTTATTGCAGATAACAAATCAAATTTTATACAAAAGCAATAAAATGTGAGTTTAAATAAAAGCGAGGCAAGAGTCATAAAACTGGGGTCAATACAAATAAGAAAAGTAAATTTCATAAATCCGTAAAAAGATAAACTTTAAAGTTGAAGATTCAGTTCGTATTCTGCGAGTATGAGATATTCGAGCTTCGTTATTGAAACCCCCAAGCCCAGAACGACAAACAAATGTTCCAGTCGGAGTTTTAATATTTTGATCTGACTCATACTGTTTATGGCAAAAATAAAGAAAGCAATATATTTGCTTGGCAATATTAAATTGGAGAGTTAAATCTTAGAAACCATTCCATAAAATTGGACGTATTTACTGTTAAGGTATGAAATCCTTAAAGGTAAAAGCAACACATAAAAGCGAGGAGATGAAAAGAAAGTGAGGGAGAGAGGGCATTCACAGCGTAATCCATATGGGAGTTTGGTAGATCCCTGTAAAGCTTTCCCATATTACTTATTGATTCGTTCACAGCGTCATTCATGGAAAATAAAAGTCTTTTCTGCTTCCTCTTTAAAAATTTAAAAAAGCGCCGCTGGGTCACGTCTGTAACCTCACTTTGCCCAGTTTCATGCTGTTTTTTCTGTGAAACTGCATATCATGCTAACACTGCACACAGACATATTAATAAATATGAATAAAAATAGGCCTTGGGATGTAACAGTATTTAACTGACAGTTGCCTTCTTGCATTATGCCACATTAAATTTCAACCTCTTAAAAATAATTGTTGACTACAGTTCATTGAAACTATAACCCAACTGAGTTTTAGTGCTAATTTCTGCTTAAAACCCAGGAATGACTAATTATGACAAACTTCAGAATCACAGATTTAACCACTAACTTTATTCAATTTAATTTCTTGTTAAACAAAAAATAATAATAATTGCTGAGGTTCAAACCCAGCATCAGAATGTGGTGCTAATAGAAATGAAGTGGCTTCAAATGGTGCATGGCTGTGGATGTCAGATGTCAGAAACTTATAATCTGTGGAGGTTTTAAACCAAATCATTTTCTCAGTTTTACAGATAATGGACAAAAAAAGCATTTACCCAGTGAGCTGCAGCTGTGTGGACAAAAATGCGTAGTTGGTGTCAGAGATCAGCTGAGAATCTGCAGACTAGTTTGAGATGACAGAAAGAAATACAGTAGCTAAAG
This sequence comes from Brachyrhaphis roseni, assembly GCA_903066815.1. Classification (NCBI taxonomy): domain Eukaryota; kingdom Metazoa; phylum Chordata; class Actinopteri; order Cyprinodontiformes; family Poeciliidae; genus Brachyrhaphis; species Brachyrhaphis roseni. Next base: position 8,498 of record CAEFZY010066045.1, read on the forward strand.
TAACCATTTATACAAACAAGCTGTGCTATACACAATCTGTTAAAATGTTAAATCTCACAGGAAATTGCAAGCTTAAGAAGTAAAAAGTCACAGCAGTGAGCTAATTATAAAATTCACAGACTAACCATATCTGGTTAAAACCTGATGAGAACAGATGGACTCATCCTGCTGCTTGTTTGATTGTTTTGAATTTAAGGTGCAACATTCATATGGTATTACGAGAATTTATCATCAAAATAATCCAACATGGATCCATTCTGCCTGCTATTAACGCCTCAGGCTGCTGGTAGTGGTGCAATGCTGCGGGGAATGTTTGTTTGGTTTGCGTTGGGCCTCTTAGCGCCAACTGAATGTTGTTTATATGCCACAAACTGACTGACTATTGTTGCTGACCACGTCCAACTCTTTATGAACACAGTGTACCCTTTCTCTAATGGCTGCTTCCAGGAGGATACTGCACTGTGTCACAAACCTTAAATCACTTCAGGGTGGTTTCCTGAGCATAACAATGAGATTACGGTACTCCAGTAATCTACTAGATCTCAATCCAGCTGAGCGCTTTGGGACGACTTGGAACAGGAGATTTGCATTGTGCATGTGCAGCTGATAAATCTGCAACAACTGTGTAACAATATCAAATCAATAGTGTGCAGCTTACCTAATAAAGGGGCCAGTGAGTGTTCATGGAGTTAAGTACAAAATTATTCATGCCTCTGGAAGATATAGATTTTGTGTTTTACAAACTTGTTTCTCCTGTAGTATTAAAGGGAGAGTATTTGACTTTTATGAGCTTTTTCCCAAGTCATAATGTCATTTCCTCATCTAAAACATACCTGGAGTGCTGCTTTGATAACTCCCTCGTCCCTCTGTGATACCCCGCTCCTCCAGGCTAGCAACAGCATTTAGTAAATACCTAATCTCCACAATACAAACCATTTGTTAGTTCAACACTTTTAATAATGGTGGTAGACGCATTATTGTGATGACATGTTGAAGGTGTCGGAAAGCTTCTTGAAGAGACAGAGGTCAAATTCAAGTCAAATTTCTCATATTTGATATATCTAACATTTTAAACACAACTGAAGGCAACAGTTACTTGATTATCCTATAAGATTACACTCTGTGCCTAGAAAATACGGAATACCACAATGTGTGGAGATTAGAGTAATGATAAGGTGGCTTTCCAACCTGTAATGTATGTTAAGAATTTGAAGAACATTTTAAGAAATGAAATAATTAAAATGATGCATTACCTGAATTATCATAGTCAACAGCTGGCAGTTTTACTATCTGAAAAAGTCCAGTATGAAAGAACTGAAAAAAGGGATGTAGGAGGAAAATGACCTGCAACCTTCCAATCTAGTGATGTCATTTTTTTGTATTTGAGAACTTTTGGGTCTTTTTCTTTTCAGTTTGATTTAATATTATGGCACAGGAATGAGAACTGATTTTTATCTATTTTCAGGCTTGTTTGCTGCAACGTATGTGAAACGCATTACAGTAACATTGCATAACCCTTTCCTCATCCTTGTGTTGCATTTACTACTAATAGTAAGAGGTTTTCTAAATCAGGTGGAAGATTTCTGACATTTCATCAGACTGACTTCCTGTCAGTTTAACGAACAAATGAAGCTTTTAAAATGAGTGGCTCCGGGTCTCCAGGTCCTAATTAAGCAGCATCGCCATGTTCAAACTATTTATTCAAATAAGTGCACTACATAACACAAACTTTGGCTTGAAAGGAACGATATGCCATTTAGAAGGGCTTTTTTGCCAACACTCTTTAGTCTGGGGCTGGAGCCAGCAGGTGATTCACTAAGCATAGCATAAATAATGGCAGGAGCTAGCGTGTTCAGTGAAGGTGGTTTAAAAATATGTCTGCTGTTGCTGGTTTTAAGGCCGCTAATGGAAATGTGTAAGGAAACTGTTTCGGTTTCTTAAAAAGGGCAGCTGTGGGGTTAGCAGGGAAACAGATGTGCCTCAAGGGATTCAGTTTGTCTTACAGCAATAAGCAAAAAGAGGATCGCTGAATTTACTTCTCTGTTTGTAATACCTGAATAAGATATAATGTATTAATTAGTGAACATTAAAAGGTAATGGTTTTATAAATAAGACAGAGTCTGGCTAATAGTTTCCCTCTGTGTTTTAGGCTACACTAAGAAACAGCTTCTTGCAGATCTATTTCTACCCAACAGGGTTTTTCACATTTTGTCACATTACAACCACAAACAGTGTGAGTATGGCACAACTACAAACCTACCAAGACATTGTTATCCATCTGACTTGATGCTGCAGAATGAGAGCATTATTCAGAGAAGCAGTGAAAAGGCCGAAAGAAACTCTGGAGGAGCTGCAGAAATCCACAGCTAGGTGGGAGAAACTGTTGAGAGGAAAACTATTAATACTCCACTTTACAAATCATGTCTTTTTTGAAGAGTTAACTGTTTCACTGGATTTTAGTTTGGAGTATCAGGTTAAAGAGAGATGCATGCCACACTTTTTAGATTTGTTTCACTTTTCTTCCACTTCATAATTAATTATTAGTCATCAGAGTTCCTGTTATCCGTTTGCCACAAGCTACCTAAATGACACAGTACATATTTCAGTTTCATATTTGATTTAAAACCAATATTTAGGAATTATTTACTTAAAACAAGCCTCTATATTTTGCTGCAAAGTTACTTGTATGTTATTTTTTGTCTCATTTCAAGTGTATTAAGATATTTAAATCTAGACCAAAAATACTTTTTGTGATTTTGCAATGCAGTCTTATAAACCTCAAATTAATTTGAGGTTTATGGTGGCAATGTGAGAAAATGTGAAACTTCTTGAGGCGTGAATACTTTTGCGAGGTACTGTAACTGGTGAAAGCATGTAAGGACAGACCCAAGTAAGCAGTCCGTTGCACCAAGTGACTGCAAGGAAAAAGTTAGACTGACATTATTATGACACACAATCTGTGTTCCTCCCACTAATTTGAATGCAGAATTTTCACTTTTTTATTTTCTAGAAATGTTTTTGCATTTTCCGTCAGAGCTGAAACCATTTCAATCTGCAAGACATCCAGGGTACCTTTAAAGATAAGGACAGAGAAGTTGTCTGGTGATGGTGACAAATGATCCTCCTTGTAGCAAATGAGTCCCAAGCGTTTAGAAAATCAATCAAGTTTACGATGGCAGCGGGCGATCTGAGAACTGGCCCACGTCTGCCTCGCTGTTTCAAAACTAGTGAAGCTTGATCCAAACTGAGGAATCTGATCGACCTCACTTAATGGATGGCCACGAAGTTCACACACAGTCAGGGTGCCTAGTGCCTAATATTTAGAGTTTTACTGAAACTTAATTTTCATTCATCCACGAAGTGTGAGTCTCATAGGAGCTGAGTCATAAAACATCCAAAAGAAAAGACTGATTTTATATATATTATTAAAGATTGCATTTTGAACATTATTTATATGATTCTCAATTATCAATGGTAAAGTCTTTATTGGTATTACAGCAGCGAAACCTGTTACATAACAGCTGAACTGCTTTTTGTAGGTTTTCTCTGGTATTTGATCATTTATCTTTAGTGATGAACTTCCAGACTGGACGTCCTCATTGACATTACATTAATCTTTAGCTCCCTTGAAAGCATCTCTTATTGAATTCAAGCCTGGACTTTTGAACATTCATATACTCCAAGTTACTTCTGGTCTTTAAACATGCAGACTAAAAGTTGTGTGAATTATTTTGCGCTTAGTTATAATTACACAATGCTGGAGGTTCAGTTTGACAGCAATCTTAAACAGAAAGCCAGAACTATGATGTACAGCAGTTAGAACGGCCTAGTCAAAGTTCATGCCTGAATACAATTGAAAATCTGACCAGATGTGAACATTAATGTCCTCAATCCACTTTGACTGAGCTGGAGCTATTTTTGCGAAAACACTAAATATTTTTGTCTAGTTTCTTGTGCAAATATCTTAGTATTCTTGAAATAAGAAAAACTAACTTTTCTGCAAGATATAGGAGCTTATTATAAGTAAATAATTCCTTAATATTAATTAAATGTACTTATTAACTTATAACTAGACATTTTTCCATGTTATGACATAATCTGCCAGTGGAACTAGTGTAAATTACTTGTAAGTTCATTTTGTCTTACTGCATTTGTACTAAGATATTTGCACAGAAAACTACACTAAACACTTGGTAGGATACTGTGTTTTTTTTTTTTTCAATTTAATGTACAAAGTTAGATGCACCTGAAAATACTTGTTACTTACAGGATACAGTAATTATGAGATAATGCTAAATCTATGTAGCAGCTTAAGGTGATAGTTTTCCGGCTGCTACTTGTACCATTTCTCATAAATGAAGCCAGTTGAAGTTCTGCTCCAGTGGAAATAAATATTTCAGTAATATATAATGAGAGTGGAGCTATAAAATGACCCCTGAAAGAAAATGTGTAGCCTCCTCAGGCTTTCACTTAATGAGCTGCAAGAAAAACTAGTCGCAGATAAATAATCACTCTAATGTCAGCATAAATTCACATGCCCAATCTGCATGCACTTAAAGAGCCCCAACCTCATTGTTACACATGCTGACAAACCATATGTCCTCAGAACAAAGCTTCGCTTGTATTTGTCCAGAGAAAAATGAAAATATAGTAAATGATCCAAAATATCTTGGGTGAGCAAATGTTTTCTTGTAGCAGCCAACGACAAATATTCCTTTGCTTAACGTGGCACGGTGCATCCACAGAGTGCTTGTAAACACACAGACACAAACACTCACGATAAATCCAGCATATTAACAATGCACCGTAAGTGCCAGAGGTATATTGCACGTGCCTGCAGTAATGCCTCCCTATGCTGTGGAAATGATCTCTTCTGCTTTTATTCTGCTGCCTCGGTGAAATTTAACCCTGCTCGCCTTATCTTTTATACATGAACTTGATATCTGATTAGGCTCCAGCGGCGTGCGCAACCTGCACCCTATGAGATTCCCTGATATTTTCTTCAGGACTTTTAAATTACACCCAGCGAGAAGCGGCGGGGTGCGTGGCTGCTTGATGGCATGACATGTGACAGGAAGGTCAAACCTGTGACGCCCTGAATGCGCTCGGCCCTCTAAGGTTCCTATGCGCCCCCCGCTTGAGTGGATTTAAAAGCTAAAAGACACTGAAGCTTCAACGATGTCTTTACACACTTCAACTTTTCTGGAAATGACTGGATTGCAATGACTTTTGTGTAAAAAAGAAGCATTCACTCACAGTGATGGTGGCTGTTCTCACCCAGCAGCTACTTACTGGTAACTCCCTGATTCAGCAACCCGACGTTCCTCCATCTAATTCCTCCTTCTGACACATCAATGTCCTACAGTCTGGACATTGATGTGTCAGTATAACCACACTAATGTTTTTATAATCAAGCATCTGTTTGATTTTATCTGCTTTAGGGTTAGCTGGTGTCACAGATAGTGTGTGTCATCTCTTTGGTAGTGTGTGAGCGCCACTCGGTGGTTAAGATACGTACTGCACATCATCCTGGAAAAAGTTTGTGTTTATAACAGAGGAGGGCAACTTAAAAAAACTCTCCATAATTAGATCAGAAGAAGGTTGCTATTGAATTTGGAGAACGTAATCAGCTCAGTAAAAAGTAAATAAATATAAACTGGACTTTTTTGGATTACATATTATAAAATAAACTTAAATATACATTAATGACAATAAAGATCCTGCAATACAGTGTAAAAATGCCAAGTTTTTAATGTGATAAATAATCTCAGTGTTATTCTGTATATAATTTAACATTTATCATGCACAATCCACCCAAAAAGAAATTATTTTTTAAAAATTGAATACATGAAAAAGGCCTAATAACCTCAGTAAATATGTCGACACAGAAAGTAATACAGCAATAAAGCACAGTTTGGTTCATTATCAGCATTCAATGCTGCAGTCTATCAGCATCCCAGTTCTTAACTTGTTCTCCAAATCTTTAACATTGTGAGGACATCTCAGATTTGGGTCTAAGTCACTCCAAAACTTACATTTTTCTCACATGAACTCATGCTTTTGTTGATTTTGATTCATAGTGCTCTTGAAAAAAGAAATCTATTTTCATCTTCAGCTTTCTGACAGAAAAGTAAACAGTTTAAAGCTGAAACAGTTAACATTTAAAACCATCTAAATCAGATTCTTTCTTATTTATGGTACATGCAAATCCAAAACGGTAACAATGGATCAAAGTGTAAATAAAACAAAATATTAAGTCTAATGCAACCAATTTAAGCTAAATAAAAGGTGTAAAAAGTTAAGAAAAGATTCTGTCAGCATCTGTCAGTTGGATTCTGGGGATTGAAGTTGTATATTTTTCACAAAATTGTATATTAAATCACTACTTAAAGAAATGATCTAAACTGAGGTAGTTAGTTGTATTTTGTTGCATTTTTGCATTAAAATAAAATACATTATTGCAACACAAGGTTGTCTGGATTAACCACACAAGCCCTGCTCAATAATTCTCTTACATTTAGAGTTTTCTAGATGAATATAAATGCTGATTTTGTAAAGTTTTTGTTGATAAAATAGCATAACAAATGCACTTAAGAAAAACCTTAATAGTTTTTTTAAAGCCGAAGAAGACTTTAGCTATTAGAAGCAAAAATATGTACATATGGTTTTTTATTTGACTTTTTTTCTCTTTTAAAATCGGAAAATACTTTCATTGAATTTTATTTATGTGTGCAGCGCTGTAGTGGTGTAACCTGTTTGGAATCAAAACAAACAAAAAAGAAATTTAACAGAATTTTGTTTTCATTAAATTTCCAAAGCAAAGCATAGCAACTGAACCTCGCTTTATTTTACTTTTCCTGCTTTGTAAAGCATTTTCACAAATCTTATGGTAAAATAGAGATCAGCTTCAATTCTAAACTCGGTGGATCTTTTTGCTTGAACACTAGAGGGAGCTATAAGCACACCAGTGTGACTAGACCTTTCGAACCCAATCAACTTTTAAACTTTATGGATCACTGCATGAGAAGTGACCTTACTTCTTCCCAAAGAGGTTTAAATAATGCGTAATAACAGACAAGCTTCCAAATATTCGATTTTAAAACAAACCTTGACTGAATAGTATGAAGAGTTGCAGATTTCTCATTTAATTTCTGGATCTGTGAAAGAACCTTTTACTGTTGATGGCATTTGGATTTGATGCAAGAGTCCGGCCTTGAAGCCATGTGTTTGTCATATTCAGCCTTCATTTTCTTTCAGTTTCTCTTCTTTTGTGTTTGGAAGAAAAAATATGCCGGTGGGCTTTTGAAAACAGACAGAAACACAGCAACTGTAGCCTCCTTATTACCTTAATTAAATATCACAATTAGAAGACTCCATCTTCTATCGAGTCCAAACACCGCAGCAGCTGGAATAGCTTTGCCTCTTTGTTAATGTGTCTCTTCAGTCCAAAGCCAATCATCTTTAAAAGACTTTAAAAAAAAAAATTGCTTATAGAAGGACTGTGGCTATAGAGAGATGAACTGCCTGATGATTTGAGAATATTGCTGAAAGCTTAAAGGTCATGAATAAAAGGATTTTCTGAGTTGAACTTTGAATACTGAATAGCTCATCTTCGTACGAAGCTCATGGTTTTATTTCCTACAAAGTAGCTGGGTTGCATTTGAAGTGTCCGCATTCAATCAAATGCATAAAAAGCTCCACATGCTTCTCCTTCACTTTACTTGTAATGTAGTTTTTTCCCAGTTTTATTTCCTTTCTTTAAATTTTTTTAATGCCAACAAAAAACAAACAAACGTATGTTTATTGCAGAAGAGATCTCTACTCTTTATGTATTCATTTATTCCTTTTCTGTGCTTGTGTTTGTTGCTTTCTATCATCAAACCATCACTCTGATGAAGTACTGGAGAGAGCAAAACATTTCATCCTTCATAAAGAATTACATTGCTCCTGAAATAATGAAGAGATCTGTGCATAAAGGCAGAGTGAAAACTGGTTTTTAAAAAGCACTAACTGCAAAGAAAATATCAGCATTTTATGGAAGTGTCTGAATAAATGAAATTATTCATATCAGAATGCATGTAATCCACGTCCAGTTGAAATTAATTTAAGGTTGACATGTTCAGTGTTTAAATATTTTTCTCTGAGTGTTGATCTTTGAAGACAGAATTCTGCATAAATATGTTAAAACCGCTGGATAGTTTCAGAATCAGAAGCTTCATGGTTTCTATTAGATTTGCTATGTTTAGGGAGTCTGTAGCTGCATTAATGTCAAAATGTTGGAGGAGAGAGAATCCTAACACCTTAATTATTCATCCATTCATTCACTCATACATTATCGATGTCTTGTTGTCCAAGATTGAGTCACAACTGATTGAGGAGGGAAACCCAGATATCGTTCTTCTCAGGAACACTTTCTAAGTCATCATAAAGTATATTTATATATAGAGAAAGAGAGAATCTCAAGCAAGTTCCTGTGGATTCCAAATGTTGGGGTTTTTTTTGTGCGATGAAATATTGCAGGTTTTACTTTTACAGTTAAACTGGTGAATCTCTGGTAGAGTTTTAGAGATTCTGGGAATGTTCTGTGTCCTTATGCTGTTGGTGGGTGTTGGAAAAAAGCCAGTGGCTGACAGGAAGAGGCTTGTGTGGAGTATTGGAGGGGGAAATCTAAGCAGAACTTAATGTTTGAATCAGAATGTATTGCCAATAAACTGTTAAAATATGAATAAATAGCTGTCTCCAGATGACAACTTTTGGAAATAAAATAATATTAAACATCTTTTCACACCGATGGACTTTTGGCTGTTTGACTGATAAAATAATATTTAAACACACAACTGTTAGCTTGAAGGTTATATTTCTAGAGCCTTTAGTAAAGACTTCTTTTGGGTCGGATTTAGCCCGAGGGCCTTGAGTTTGACACGTGGGTTACAGAGAGAAGAGTTTGATCTGATAAGGAAAGCTTTCTTCTTTTCTGAAACCAGGAGAAGAAAGCGTCTCTTTTGAAACTAGAAGATTTCAGAAGGCATTGCCTGAAAGACTGTCTGAAATATGACTGGTACTGGTGAAACTCAGGTGAAGAGGAACCAGCGACAGCTAAATGTGTGCATTCAATAAATTACAATAATATGTAAAGGCTCATTAATTTCAGTAACTCCATCACATTGTATAGATGAATTATACACATACTGATGTTTTCAAGCCTCATTTCTGTTAGTTATGATGATTTTACGCTTAGAGCTAATGAAAACACAACATTTAAGGTTAGAACATTGTTAGGCCGATACAAAAAACATTTTTAAAACAGAAATGCAGGCATAACGAAGCGTACGCTAGATAATTGGGTAAGGATTGTTAATTTCAAAAGATACTTTCAGTTTGATAGATATATTCCAATATATTGATTATGCCTCTATGTATAATCTAACTAATTTAAATTAGTTAGATTATTATCTATATATTTTACATATTTAACTATCTCTCCTGTTTGGGGAAGGAAATCTTTGATCAACTACTTAATGTAATTTGTGCCATAGTAAATAATTTAGTGCAGGTAAAATAAAAGAAAAAAGGAATGAATATATCAGGACTCTAAGGTTATTTAAGGGAAACAATGGAGAAATCAACATTAAAGTAGAAGTCGTTCTCAGCCAGAGGAAGAATGAGAGGCACCAAGTCTCATTGGATGTGAGTGTGAAAACTGTGTTGAATGCGTTTTGCACGTACACAACAGGTGAGTAATCACTTAAATAATGCCAGCTTATGGAAATCTGCCTTCAAGAAAATGCTTTAAAATAAATATTAGCATATAATGGTGCTTATATGTAAACATGGTAGTCACTGCAGCATGTCATCATGCTGCCATAGAGCTACCGTTTGAATTTACACACATAAAATCAAGCACCCATAAAGAAGGGGAAAATACTTTTTCAGGGGCATCAGAACTTTGATCTGGGAATAACCTGAGATCCAACAGCTTTTTAAATTCATGTCTATGCATTTGAACTACAAAAAAAAAAAGAAAAGAAAGAAAGAAAGTTCAAAAATATGGATTTAACAAGCGTGAAAGATACAGTTTATGACTGCATTATAGCAGCCATGTTGGATTTTGAGATTGAGGTTGGTCACCCTGTTGGAAATCTGTTTTGAGATAATCTTTATGAGATGATTTCTACTAACTAACTAACTAACTAACTAACTAACCAACTAACTAACTAACTAACTAACTAACTAACTAACTAATCACTTTTATTTGAAATACAAATAAACTTCTTTCTTTCTTGCTTGCTTTCCTTCTATCTATCTTTGATTCTTTCTTTCTGTATCTAATTAGTGAATTTAAGGTTCTTGAACAACCTGTACAACTATAACAGAAAAATGAAAATAATAAAAAAAACATTTTATTCGGTTCTTCAGCCAACCAGGACGAGTAAAAGGCGGTTTTAGATTAATTTCGGGCTGCTGTATTGAGCTCCGCCTTCCCGGTTCCCCCCCCCGGATCAGGCGGTCAGATGGTTCGGTCCGCAGCGGCTCTGCTGGGGGTCTGGAGGTTCTGGTTCCGCCGCCAGCAGACAGACCGCAGACAGAGAAAGCGGCTCGGCTGCAGCGCAGAAGCGTCGGGGTTTTATTCGCATCGACATGACCATGTACAAAGGCAGGCGTCGCAGCCAGATATGTGAGTTGTTGTTGTTTCTAATTAGTGAATTTAAGGTCGCTCAAGTTTACGTGGGTACATTTTTGTTTTGTTGTTAAATTTTTAAGTTGTAGAATAAAGATTAAAAGTTAATTAACCACGTTTTACGTTTGTTTATGTTGGATTTTCTTCTAATTATGATAATAATCTCCGGATTGAAGAGCCTCAGTTCTGCCATTAAGTCTAATATTATTATTTGTCAAAACAAATTTTTCTTTGTTTTCCGTTATTCTGGAGCTTTTTATTCTTTTGTCACAAGAAGAACAAGCAATGATGTAAATCTTGCATCAACACTAGCAGCGCTTTATCCAACACAGAAAACCCACATGCTTTGTTTTCCTGTGAATACAGATGTTATGTTGATAGTCAGTGAGACTGCTGCCTGTATTATATTATATATTATAGTATCATAGCGTGTTTGCTGACTGCAGCCTTCATCTGCTTGTTTTGTGAGTGAAATGAGCATTCAGGTTGTCACCCTTTCACGAAGGGGGTTGGATGCACATGGGAGCTCCAGGTGTGTGCGCTCCTGTGCGTGCCAGTGCTGACAGACTCTTTTTGCATGGGTAATATAGCTGTGATTAAATGAATAATGCATAATATTAATGAACCTCATGTGCCCTGCATTCAACCGTCAGGCTATTCAGGGTGCTCCTGGCCTCTGGCCTAATAGAAGCAGGGACAGGGTGCTGTATTTTTACATGCACTTTGCATACATTTTGTACATAGTAATCACTTATTCATAAAATAGATATAGGTGGATGCACTATAATTACAATGCAAAATATTCCATTGTAATTGCTACAGGAGAAGACTCCCTGTTTGCTTCAGATTTTAATCACACATTGGTTATTTATTGCAGATTGAAGACACTCAGCGCAACAGTGCAGTGTCATGCAAAATTATGTGATGTATTTTATTTGATAGACCAACACAAAGAATACGGTAATTGTGAAGGGTAGAAAATATATATATTTGAATATGTTTTGCAAATAAACAAATTAAAGGAACTGGCAACCAAGTTACATTTCTACCAGCTTTGCACATCTACAGACTGAAATTGTATCCTTTGTCAAAGCTCAAACTTACTTAGATCAGATGGAGAGTCTGCCAACAACAATTTAAAGTTTCTCAGCATGTTTTCCATTGGATTTACGTGGATTGGCTTCTTCCGCCACAAAAGGAGACTTTGATCTAAGCCATTCCTCTGCTTGTATGTTTAGGATTGTTGTCCCGCTGGAACGTGAAACTCCAACTCAGTAAAGTTTCTTCCTCGACATGTTTTCTTGTTCCTGTTGGGAAAAAAAGCATTCCCACAACATAATGCAGGCACACCATGTTTTGCTGTGTCACTTCTATGCTCTGCACTACATTTTTTAGTTTATGAAGTCCAGATAAAATGCATTGTTTTTTAGGTTGTACTGTGACAAAATGGTGTTTTTCAGAAGGCAGTAAGCTTGTCTATCTACAGTTCCTATGAGCTGATCATGATTCTGCATGATCATGAAGCCTGTTGAAAGTAACAGCAGATTTACATTTTCATAAAACTGTTGTTTCATTCATCTTGTTTATTTTAAAGATCTTATGAGTTTGACAAGTTCAGGGAGGATCCAACGACATTAAAGCCGATTCCAAAACTGTTGTTGTTCTCACAGGTTAGTTAATAGCCATCAAAGAAGATGAAGATTTTTTTTTTATTTACAGCACAAAAATGTTCCTTAAATGTTGGTGACATTTACATAATAGAATTAATAACAAAAAATCCTGGGCTTATAGTCAGTACAATTGAAAACTGTAATGCTAAGAAACATCTAACTTTAATTAAAACAAACCTCACAAAATGTCCTTGAACTTCTTTGTTTTGTTTTTCAGTAACTAAACGTCTAGAACAAGGACTGAGAATTCTGTAAATTTGAGTCTGGAAGTTTGGAATAAAACATGTGCAGGAACGCTGCATGTATGGAACATGGACGATGTTGCACTTCAGAGATATTTTTTAAAGATCCATGTTTCTCACCTCATGAAGGATTCAGCTGACCTTTTGGAGCAGACGTACAAGTGGTTTCAAGCAGCTGGCAGTTTGTTTTCTAGCTGCTTGAGGAGATTAATGAGCCTGTGGACAGGTGGAAGTATCGGACCGGCTTCATGTGTTTCACAGCATTGCACATAAAAGCCAAGTTATTGCATCATAATAAAAAGATGCCAAAATGGAAAAAGATGGAAATCCCTTAGCAGCTATAGGAAAGAGGAAAGTTTAACTCATCAGAATCTTCAGGTTATGACAATATGCTTATTATGGGCTAATTTTAAAAAATCAACAATATGTGTATTTGTTCTGTAAGTGTGTTTTTTTTTAAACAAGAACATCCACCTGGAAAGACTGAAAGCTGAAAACAACAAGTCGATTCCAGTCAATCGGTAAGGTTTGAGTGCTGACATCAGATTCCACCTGTGCAGAGTGTTGAGTTTTCTTCAACTTTCCATACATCAAAATTACCTTAGACAAACTCAAAAAGGCATAAAGGAAGGGCACCGCTGCACAAAAATTGTAAAAAAAAAAAAAAAAAAAAAATAGCTCAGTCTCCAAAAGGAGCATAATGTTGGTTGCAAAGATGATAAAACGTTTTTTAGATATGACTTCAATTTTATAGTCAGGAATACAGCAACTAAACTAACAAAGTAATTTGTATGGATTTAGGTTTTTTTTCTTTTTGAAGCATAAAGATGGAAAATGAGAGTGTAGATTCTTCTGAGGTCGAAAAACCATTTGGAAATGGACAAGAAGCAGTTTCTGGTACTGCTTAGGATGCTTCATCCCTTGATGCATTGAAGAAAACTAATGAGATATAGGTTTTTTCCAGAAACTGAGACCTTTCAAGCTTAAATCTCAATTAATTTGTGGTTTTGGAAAGAACTGCTTAAGAATTCAGCTTTATTAAAATTTGATGCAGCCAAGGTAAGGGAAAGTAACTGCAGTATTTATATGGAAGTGTGCTGTATAGCATGTCCAAGGATATATCCTGTGCCTGACTGATGAGTGAGCAGAAACTCAGCCCTACTTGCTTTTTTTTTTTTTTTTTTTTAAACTTCACAGAGCTTGGCTCTGCATTTAGATTTTAGGTTGGTAAATTTTACCTCATATGGGCTGTAGAGCGGCAAATTGGTTTGCCTGGTTTATTTATCCTAATTTTAGTAGAAAAATGCTAATTTTGTTTCAAATTATCTTTTAGTTCAGTCAAGAACCTTACAAGCTTAGACAAATTGATATGTTGACTATGTAAATGTTTATCTGAGAAAGTGCGCCTAACTTATGGTATAATTGTAACGTGTACGTCAAACTCTGATTTCATCCTGATTTGCTTTGACAGCTACAGTAAATATGCAAGTCCCCATGCTTGAATACACATAAAATTATACCTAAAACTGTAGCTCACTGCCTTCTCCTCGATCGGAGCTGTCGGTCTCTGAGCCCAGAGCGAGCTGACACTCACAGGCACAATAAAAGAGACCTCTGCCCTTGAACCATGATGGGAGATTAATACAAGTCCCAGCTGTCGGATTTACAGGCTGTAGATAGAATCTGTGGAGCGGTGTCACGCTGGGTGTCTCTCAGGGGCACATTTGCATTCATGCAGGCCCTGGATGATCTCTTAATCAAACATAGCTCACCTGCTCTCAGGATGCGTGTCATCGAGGCGATGGAGCTTCCTCTGTGCGAGGAGTGATCCATTTTCTGCCAAAAATTTTGTTCAGGCAAAAGGGGAGGAAGGAAAACGGCCTCCCCTGTTTTATTTCCCAAACAGCATTTACCACAACACTCAAGGTCGCTTATGTGTTAAACGTTTAGACAGCGCACCGCTGCATCACTTTGGCTGATCGACACAAAATAGTAGCAGAAGGCCTAAAGTCTAATGATTGTGTTAAAGTAACTTCTCTGGAAGTGGTGCTTGGCTCAACAGAAACAGCTGCAGTGCTTTCAAGGTTTTTTTTATTTCTCCCACAGGACAAATTTATGTTGTGCTGCAAAAAAATACTTAAAAGAACAAAACCAGCAACACCAGTAGCAACAATAAATAAACATAAAGGTCATACAAAAAAAAAAAAGTCTTGGAAAATAGCTATTTGTATTCCATGAGCCTCCATCTACTGTTTTGTATTTTATGTATTAGACTCTTCTGTGTTGCAAAGTGATTCACGGTCTTCCAATTGTTTTATAAATAAAAATCTAGAAAGTGTGGCATGCGTTTGCATTTATGCCACTTCACTCTAATACCATTAAATAATGAGCTCTATCAGTGCAATGTTCTGCTACTTTTTCTTTTTGAAACTGCACAAGCTTAAGAGTTTGAAAAAGTCATGAGATTAAGGTGGGGTTTCACTTTCCAACAGTACCGTGAACATGCAACAGATTAATTTATTAGAATGGTCTAATGCATTAGACCATTCTAACCCATTAAAGTTCAAACCTAAATCTTGAAGATTGAAGTTCTTGGATGGTCTCCATTTAATCTGGCTTTAGCTATTTTCAAAGAAAGAAGAAATATTTAAAAAATTCAGTCTCTAGACGTGCAAATGCTTTGTAGCTGTAACTGAAACAAAATGTGGTTCTGCAAAAATATTTCCTCAGGGGGCATCAACACAAATGGATAACAAACTTATTAGATTTTTATTTGCAAAACATTTGAAGGCCATCTTCCAGATTTGTGCTCTACTTTGTGTTGGTCTTTTAAATAAAACCCTAAGGAGTTACATAAAAGTTTATGGATATAATGTCACAACATTTTAAACAGTCTTTATACAGTTTGTAGTTGAGCCTCTGACACTTTTGTGGATATTTGGTTCAAAACAATCTGAATTACCAGTTGGAGGTATTGAGATTAATGTGTTTGCGTTTGCCCAGTCCATCTAATAATCACCACTCTGGGCCGCACAGAGGTAAGTTGAAACAGACAAACGCCCTCACTAACAGAGCAATATACTCACAGGCTCTGCTTCATTAATATAAATGAGTCTGAAGTGAGTCAGGGGCCCTGAGACAGCTGTCTTCTTCAGGGATCCAGGTTGGATGGATAAAAACTCATCTTTTCTGTTGGAGGCAGATAAAGTTACACTGGAGTCTCATAAACTTGGAGCTAGTCCTATAGAAAACACTATGACTCATTTAAAAACAGACTTATTTGAGAATAAAATGAAAATTAAAAGGAAATTAAATTGATAATCCAGATGGGACTTTCTTTAAACCAGTACATGAAATTATAACAGGAGAGAAAAAAATAACTGACGTTGATACAAAAGATGTTAATGCTACAGTTAGGCTAAATGGCCCCTTAATTACTTCTCATCAGTTCATTGTTTATATCTGCTTGTCCTTGATTCCAGGGAGAGCTGGTGATTATATCCAACCATACACACACACACACGCACACACACAGGACAAACCACAGTCAATGTTGTTGGACTGGGAGGATGCCAGACTACCAAAACATTTAAACTTCATGTACGCCAGGATTTTAACCCAGTACCTTATTGCAGCTCTATTTGTCAGTAATTCTTGCTATTTTTTAAAA
The DNA here is from genome assembly GCA_903066815.1 of Brachyrhaphis roseni. Taxonomy (NCBI): domain Eukaryota; kingdom Metazoa; phylum Chordata; class Actinopteri; order Cyprinodontiformes; family Poeciliidae; genus Brachyrhaphis; species Brachyrhaphis roseni. The sequence continues at coordinate 24,758 of CAEFZY010066045.1, forward strand.
ACATTTGAGGGTTTATGACGGAAATACTGAGAATTCAAATGAATGTTAATAGAAATGAGCAGAAAAAAGAACCGAGATAAACAAAATCTGAGGCACATAAGTAAAAGTGACCTTCAATTATCCCTGCTAGTAGAAATGTAGAGTTAGAGAATGTCAACGTTTCCTGCACAGCATGTAGAATATAGTAAAAGGTTTTATACTTTCAGAAAGCCTGGATTGAAAAACAAAACAATTGTATGTTTATGGAAAAAGAATGACTGCAAATCAATAGCTAAAGGCATTTTGTACAGCAAATGTTTTATTTTAGCAGCTTTCCATTTGGACATAATCCCTCATTATAATGAGACCAACAAGGGAACACAGCATCTTCAATTAAATATTAAGTGCAAAATGGAATCCGTTGTGTTTTTCATCCAAGCCTTCTGTCCTTTTACTTCTCTATTTAAAGTTCCATGTAGAAAAAAATGGTATCACCTTCAGTTCCTTTTTATAAACAAGGTTTAGTAGAGTCTAACGACCAGCAAATTAATGTAATGAAGGTTTTAAGCTTCTGTCTCCGATGTTAAAAATTCTGTCATCCCAATTGGAAATTCTGCCGTTTTCTGCTCAAGAATCAAACAATAAGCAATAAATGAGAAAGCATATGAGTGAAAGAAAAACTCATTATTAACTGGTTGGTCTCATTAAAATGATTGACTATACCATGTCGTCCCAAAGGAAGGAGATTTAAGACCTGAATACAGCCCTCTGTGTCTGTGAACGGCAGGCACTTCAACCTCGCAGGCTGTCCTACATTACACCTGGTGTGTAGCTTTGGTTTCTACATGTGATAAGAGCATTCCTCCTTAATTGTTTAGACGTAAGACGTTTAGTTTGCTGTGCTCCTCAATTTGTAAAATCAACAGATTTTACCCAACTCAATCAAACCTGGTAAAAGATTTGAAGATGTTTTGAAATAATTTATGAGTCTACAAGTGGAAGATATTGACAGCATCTACTAACGTAGTCTGGCCAGTCTTTCCAAGCAGTTCATCCCAGACAGCAGGACACTAAAAGACCTGTAAATGTCACAATGGAATAGTCTTCCCAAGATACATAAAAAGTAAGCGTAGACTTCATTATGTGAACATTTCACAAGAAAGAATTCAATGTTTAATGGGTGTCATAATCTTTTCCAGTTTGAATGAATAACTTCTTAAGTCTTAAAGGGACTAGCATTCTGCCGTTTTGCGTTACCGATATCAGAGTCTAAAAGTGATTCCTTAAATCTATTTTTCCAGCAATTTGTCCTGCGCAAGAGAACCCCTTAATAGTCAATCTCTTTGGCAATACTAAACTTTCTCGTACTTCTCTGTCACACCTTGAGTTGGTAGTTGCTGGCTCCTGCTGCAGCCAACCAGTTCATAATGGTTCAATCATAAATTGCCTGTTAATTCCCCCCTCAATGTGATGCTGCTCATAGTTTATAGTATCCATCAAGTCCTAAGTGGCTATTGCTTAGCAACACAGTTTCATTGTGCTCTTCATCCAGTCTCAACTTTTATGGATGCTCGGGCAAACAAGTCTGTCTGCAAGCACACACACCCATATTCATGCCACTTTTGTCTGTGATTAGAATAATGACTGTAATTAATCAGAAGCTCTGTGTGTGTGTGTGTGTGTGTGTGTGTCTGCCAGGAGGTGGAGGGATGGAGGTGGTCGTTTTAGAGTGCTTTTTAGTGCTCCGCTCGCTCTTTGATAATCCTAGTGGGGAAGTAGAGGAGAAGACGCTCTAACAATGTGAAGCTTGCTCATGTCTTCCTCTGTCCTAATGATAATGGTACAGCTGTCCCCAAGCACCCCGGAGCCGCTGACACGTCCCCACTCCATTAGTCCATTAGGGATGGGAAGAGGAAGTAAAGGCAATCTAAAGAAAGAGAGCAGATGAGGAAGGATGCACTGTGGCGAGTCTACGGAAAGATCTTGATGTTGTTTTGATGTGAGCCTGAAAGAAAAGAAACACCAGAGGAAAATGGAAACATATCTAAGAGGCTTTCTAATTCATAAGTTCAGAATGTTAACATTGCAGCTGAGGACTTATTATCATCTTTTGCACTTGCTTCACCTTCAGGTACATTGACTTAACTTCAGACCCTGTTGTGACATATTTCTACAGCCAAATCCCTAGAGCTGCAGATGTTTTATCATCAGTGAGTTTTTAAAAAAGGTTGTTTGTGTTTTTGTATATGTCCTTGAGCAGCTCTCAGGGAATATTGAGCTGATTTTGAGCAGAGGCGCTGACAGCAAGCTTGACAGACTGAACGCAATGATACGCGCCGACTTTAATGCAGCACAGTTCTTGGCAGGTAGAGAGGGGATGTCAGTCACGATGGGAGCCGTGAGCAGCGTACAGATCAGTCACAGTACTCTCACTAATGCACTTAAAGGAGATTTCTTTGTTGTTTTTTTCCCCGCTCTGTCCTAACACTGACTTTGAGCTTTCTTTCTGTCTTGCATAATCTGGTTCTTTCCACTAATGAAATTCACTGTCATCTCAAAGTTTGGCTTCTTTCCTGTTGTGACAATACATCTTTCTAACAACTTTGTAAATAGAAAATGTTCAGGATCTGAGTTGTTATTCAAGCAAGTTAAAACTATATCAATCCAAAAGAGCATTTCTGAATTTAATATAAAACAGAGTGTACTTGTTGAAAACATTAAATTATCCTTCAAAGAAATTTGAAATGCAGCCTAATGCCTCACTCTTGACAACAACAAATGCCGTCAAGCATTTCAGAAAACTGGCTGTAGTCTTTTACATCACAATCTGGCTCGCTCTTCCTTGCCGAATTGTTTTAGCTGAGCCATATTTAGAGGGTTTTTTTTTTTTAGCATTAATGACCTGCTCTAGGTCAGCCTGCAGCATTTCAATCAGTTTTACATCCAGACTTTGACTATGCCTGTATAAAGCCGAACAATTTGGATGTGGACCAGCCAGTGCGCTTTAATCATCGTCCTTTTGCATAACTTAAATCGTAAGGTCACAAACTGATGTGGTCAGGACGAGAGAAGCACTGATACCGACTTATAAACTTGTTGCTATATTTAGTGGATTTCCAGACATCTCTAGAGACTTTTTATGAAAACTCTGGGTGGTTTGGCATTATACCGGACTTTGGGGCTGGGCGAAGTAAATCTGTACCATTTGGAGAAATCAAATGGTACAGATTAGGCATCGTTTGTCCGAAGGAGGGCAGCACTGAGACGGTTTTAGGCAAATTAATGCAGAATTAAACAAATTTACACAAAAATGTCAAAATTCACACAGAAACATAAAGATAGAACTGTATATGATCTATTTAGATTTATAGCACATACAGGAAAATCTAAAAGAAATAAAACATTTTGCTTCAATACATGAAGTTTAAAAGGTTTAAAAGTGCTTGACAATCTGTAATTGTAACATATAATTCCAATCAATGGTTCACCAACAATCGTCACAGACATAACTTTCACAATTCTAGAATTGCAATATTTTCTTGAGCTCTTTCAGTAAACGACTGTTGTGATTTTTAAAATCAAGAGCTGGATGTCGATGTGAGGAATTTAATCTTCCCAGACAGTAAAGCTCCCCATTATTCTTGGCAAAAAGGCCCCAGTTCCTGTAAGTCCTCGAGTTTATTCTCCCCAAAGTAGCTCAGTCATAAGACTGAGATGAACCTTCTCATCTTCCTGCTGTAGCCAATAAAACGTCATCTCAGGATTGTGTTTGGAATAATTGTCATTTTGAAGCGTTAAGGTACATATTATTCATTGTCATTCAGGATGATGGATGCAAGTTTTCCAACTTGCTGAATTCATTTTGCCACTCTAGTTTTTTTAAGCTCCACATTTCCAAAACATCAGTAATCAACTTGCCATGCCAAGAAAGTTAGGTTTTGGTCTAATCTGGCTTTTAGGTTTAAAAGTGCTTGTTGGAAGCACTTTTAAACCTAAAAGTGCTTCCAACTGGTTTAAGCACTGGTTTAAACCAGTTGCTTATTAGAAGCAGAATGCTTTGTAGCACCAGCTTAGTAGTACCATTCATCTGGATCATGTGTTTTTTCCAGATAGTCCTGTATGTTAGCTGAAGGTTTTTGTGGGTTTTTGTTTGTATCCCAAACATTTTCCTGTTCTACCTGACTGGTTTCTTCAGATTCCCACAATTTGAAGATTATTGATTTGCATTTTAAATTGCTTGCATGTCTTCCTGTCTTTTTTCCAGTTTTTTTAAATTTTTATTTAAATTTTATTCTCCCACAAACGATTACTTTAATTTTGAGTTTTTTTATTTTATTTTTGCCTACATGAAAAAGCTCAAAATTAATGTTGAGACACATTATTATAAACAAACAGACTTTTAAGCTCAGTCGAGGTTGGGACTTTACAGAAACATAACGCTAGTCCATGTTATCCCTCCTAAATCTGAATGTGAATTTGAGATTATTGTCATGTTAGATCACCTAAAAATGTCCAAGGTTCAAACATCTGACTGGCATTACAGCTCCCAAGTGAAATAAAATGGGAAAGGATGTGTACCAAGAACCACCAACACTTATTTATGTCATAAACTAGTAAACTAACCAAGTTTTACATAACCTCGGAGGGTCATTTAAGAAAGAATCTCTGGAGCAAACTTTATATTTTTGGAATTTAATCAAAGCTAAAAGTTGCTGTGAGTATTTTTAATGGTTTACATTCTTTGAACCAAAGAATGTAAATGTAAGTCTTTCAAGTCTAATACCATCATACTTACTGGTGGTGGTAGCATTATACAGCAGTTCTGTTTTGCTGAAAAAAGAACTAAGATTAAGATTGATCATTAAAACCCTAAAGCCGACATGGCATCACTGCTGATGACATGTTTTGTCTGAATTATAGGGTGGCACTCTAATAAATGTTAACCTTGTGCTCACTTCCAGATATCAACATGGCAGGAGAACCAAAACCTTACAGACCGAAGATGCTCTCCAAGAGACCTCTCTCATCCATTTACAGGTGTGTGTGATGGGTTTATATTATTTCAGTGTTTCACTTCATATTTTTTGTTGTCAACTCGGATCGTCTTCTCATTGTCTGCAGTCAGAGAGAAGGATATGGGAAAGTCTATGTTGGTGCTTTTTAATGTTCTCTTTGAGTATGTTACACATCTTCCCTTTCCTTTATGAGCAAAAAGCAAAAAACAAACACAAAAATACAAGTCATCTTTTGTTATAGCGTTTTAGTAATGATTTTGTCTTTTTTGTTTTTATTGTAGAAATGTTGAATGAAGCCACAAGTTTGTTGACTTATCTTAATCTATCTTAATTAATTCAGAAGACAAAACTTGAAAACTGTGCCATATATTAGTAGCCAAAAAAAAATTAATACACAAAATAAAAAATCAAACAGTATGACAGCTGGGTTTTGAAGGCCTCAGAGTTTTTTTAGACAACATTGGTGAACAAACAGCATCATGAATACTAAGCAACACGGCAGTCAGTTCAGGGATCCAGTGCAAACTAGCCCATAATGGCAAACTGAAAAGATATTTTCAGATACATCTGGGTTTTTCATGTAAACAATTCAAACAGTCACATAAGTATTCATAGCAATGGCTTAGTGCTCATGTGAGGTACTTTTGGCAGCAATCACAGCCTCAAGCGTTTCTTGCTATGGTATGTTTCTTGGGTGGCAGACCTGTTTCGGGGTATTTTCTACAATTTGTCTGTGTACATTTTCTCGACTTCAGTCAGGTTGGATGGACAGCCTCAGCACACAGATGTCTCACTTAAGTCCGAGCTCTGGCTGCGCCACTAAAAGACAGACGGCTCCTGAAGCCTTCCTCTGATATTTTGAATGTTTGCCTCAGGTCATTTCTCTGTTGAAATATGGTCTTCGCCAGAGGTCCAGAGCACTGTAAAGCAGGTTATCTCTCTCTATATATATGGCTGCTGTCATCTTGCCTTGTACGCAGACTGGTTTATCAGTTTCTGGTATAAAAAAACCCCACAATCTCAGCATGATGCTGCCACCACCGTGCTTCACAGTAGAAATTGTGTTAGCCATGTGGTGAGTTTTGTTTGTTTTTCTCCTAGAATGATGTTTGAAGTTCAGCCTAAAACTCTGTTTCTCACAATCTGACAATCTCTCGGCTGTATTTCTGTTAAATTCAAGCAGCCTACCGTGTCTGTCTGGCAACATTCTTGATCACTCCACAAGTTAAAACTGGAGCTGTGTCTTTGTGACCTTTAGGTTCTTTGTCACCTCAGTGACCAGTAGTCTTCCTCACTGAATTCTCAAAATAATTTTTTTTTTTCAAATATTATTAATCCTCCTGACAGCTATATTAATCATAATCTCAAAAGAACTGGTCTACATGAATAAAGTAACATATGCTTTGAAAACTCTTTTGAGTGACAGTACACCTCATGTATATTCAAATCAAGAGTCTTCTCTAATAAAACCTTTAATAAGACGATGATATTTTTCCAAAATGTCAGCCTCTTACTTTAAAAACACCACTGAGTACATTATCCAGCCTAAATGCCAATGTTCCAGATTTTACCTCCTTTTTTATGTTTTTTTTTTCTTGTTGCTAATGTATGCACAGAACACAAATGAAAACAATGCTTGTTTTATTTTTGTCCACAGTGGCTACGAGTTCGACTATGACTACTACAGAGATGATTTCTACAGCAGGTATGTAAAAAGCTTCAACCTATCACTTCTTCGTCAGCAAGTGCCTCTCTTGTGATATTTTTGCCCTTTAATGAACAAATCCTTCCTGCCAATTTTCCATTTTTTGTGCAGAATAACCCTCATTTCCATCTGAGTAGTAAATGCATTATCATAGCCGTCATATTGAGGAGTTTTTTTCCCCCTCTCCATTGGGCTTGCTAATGATGCTTTTATCCGTAGAATGTCAGATAGTCCCCTGGCTGGTCATTTGCGCCAGCAAGGCAGAGACTGTGCCCTACTTTTGACATTTTAAGCAGTTTGTTTACTTCCTCCCTGGTTTCTTATTTATAGCAGAGTTGAAATCTGCAGTTTTCTGTGAAATTTAAGGGGAATTTGGCTTGTTTTAACAAGTTGAGGTGGATTTTATTGAAAAATGTGGCAGATTCAAAGTCTATGTTGATACTTTGTGAGTCTTTCTTTCTGCTCAGTCTAAGTGAACGAGGCAATAAACAGCATTTTTTGTTTATATTCAACCATGAGTTACTTTTCTCCATGTAAGACATCTTTTTTGTTTTTTACATTTTAGAATTATCTAAACATTTCTGTTTCCCAGCTTGATGGTTTCTTGTGTCTTCAGACTCTTCGAGTACCACGGCCGCGTTGTGCCCCCTACCCGAGCCGTCATCCCCATTAAACGTTCTCGGCTAGTTGCTCCGTCCAATCGCAGAGCCAAATCCTCCTTTCCGGTCAGAGCCTGTTCTTCTTCCTCTTCCTCCTCCTCTACATCCTCCCGAGCAATCAACATTGGCTCGTCCATCACTGGTCCTAAACGTATGTTTACTTTTTCTCCCCCTTTTTCATTCCACTAATTAATTTTTCCTGCTTTGCTTGGAGAGAGTTAATTATTATGGCTTGCTACAACTTTGGTGTTGTTTGTGTTGTTTTCCTTAAAAGAATGTACTCGCCAAAGTAAAAGCTGTGACCAGGGAACAAAGGCTTTGCAAATGAAAAAAAGTAAGTAAATTTGAGTAAAATATTAAGGTGACAAAATTACCTATATTTATAGCAGCATTTGACTATTTTAAAAAGTTCTTTCCCAATTATTTTGATCTATTTTCCTTGAAATAACTTTTTTCTACATAGTGCTATAAAGATAAAAAAAATTACTATTGAATCATAATCTGATTAAAATATTCCTAGGACAGAAAGTTCCATTGATTGCTGTTTCTCGCACATCAACATAGCTTTATTCCTTTACCAGCTTCAAAAATGTCACAGATTATTATTTTTTGTGTGACAAATGTTAAAGAAAGAAAATTTATTTGGTTTTGTCCGACTTCCTTAATAGCAGCTGAAAAAGCACTACTTCATTTCTGTAATAAAACTGTAATTTTCTATAATAAAAGCACAGGTCAGTTGTTAATCTCAAACACAATTCACAGAAGCTAAGTAAAAAAATGCAATAAACAAGAATTTAATCAGGCCCAGCGGTATATGTTAGTAACTATGAGATATTTCTTATGTAAAATAGCATTCACTTAGGATTTCTTCTGTTTGCTTGTGTAAACACAAATCACACATTTGTCAAAAAACATCTTGATAATACAATAAGAATTTGGGGGAAATATTCTGTAGTCTGATGAGACAAAAGGGAAACTCTCTCAAAGTTATCTGTTAGTTTTATGTTAAAGTCTGTTTGTTGCATCTGACATAAAACTATGAGAACAACATTTGCACAAGTCAAGTGTAATGGTGGTAGAGTGACGGTCTGGGCTGCATTGCGTCTTAAGATGTGCACACGCTGCACAATATTTTCAGTAGTTGTTTTCTGCTCCAGTTCAAACTGCACGACTTTATTGCAATAATTCACAGGCCATGAATCATATTCTCTCTCTATGACCCGATGCTCAGGTGCGACCTTCCAGCTCCCATTTCATGTGGGTTCTTGGATCCATGACTTCGGTGACTTGCTGAAACTAGCAGTTTTCTCTCTATCTTTCTAATTTCTGCTGTTAGATGGTGATAAAAAAATGGCTAGATTTAAATGCTTCTTTGAAATGCTGTTTGTTGCAGTTATAGTATATTATAGTAAATACAGTATGGTGGTAGTAACATTCACTTCATGACAAAACTGGATGAAATTCACTTCGAAATTAATCTGAGGGGCACTCATTTAACAGACTGTAAATTACAAAAATTACTGCTAGAAATGAATAGTTCCAGTTGTTATGGATAAATGGTCAAATATATTTTCTCACAGGGCATTGAAAGAACTGCGTACAATTAAAATAAGCAAGAATACCCAGGCGGATATTTGAAACTTAGGTCTTAAAGGGTTTTAAAAGGTCTTTGATGTGCATTTAGTGAAGTTAATGTCTCACATTAACTATGCTTTTTAACTTTATGTATGTGTGCTCACAGTGAAGACAGACCAGCTCCTAACCATCAAGAAGGAGCTGTCACAGATCAAGACAAAGATCGACTCACTGCTGGGAAGGCTGGAAAAGATTGAGAGGCAACATCGCTCCGAGACCGGTAAGAAACAACAGAGAGGGAGGGCAGAACCTGTCTGCTGTAGGAGCGCCTGTGAATATATTAACTGGAAGAGACAAAAAGTGTTTGCATAATTTAAAGTATTGAACAAAGACACACAAACAAAAGAGGCAAACTAATTTGGAAATGTTGCTTCTATAAAACTGAAAAAAAAAAAAAAACCCGTTTTGTTCTGGCATCGGTCTCTCACTGTCTGCGTTGACTTTTGCCAGAGATGCAGAGGAAACAGGAGGAGGTGTGTGATCGTCTCCATGGTGATGCCGAAGACCAGTCCGGAGGAGAGGAGGTGGAGGGAGCAGCCGAGGTAGAGGCAGGAGAGATGACGGACGGAGGCGAGGATGACTTTGAAGATGAAGGAACCAGCGACATGGTGAGGAGCCGAAGCAGACAGTCTCTCTCTCTGCGAGGAGTGAGTGGGTTGTTCACTCTCTCAAATGAAAGCAATGTACCGTCTTTGGCTATGAACATAAATTGTAGCCTGAGTTGAATCTGTGCCCAGTCACTCATATTAAAGCTATACCAAGTGGTACAAAGACCAGTCATGAAAAACTGTAACTAAAACAGAACCGTTTTATGCTTCTGTGTGATATGATGCATTTCTTTGTACAATTTAAAATATATATCCTTATAGACACAATTTGAGAATATGAAACCTTTATTGAATTTCTGAAAACACAAAAAGGAAGTGATTTCAGTGCTTCTTTGATATTAATACAGCCTTAAATTTATACAAGATAAAAACTGTTTAATCAGAGGCACAACCTGAAGCCATCTAGTTGTATAAATTTTAAGCAGTGGTTTCTTTACCCTTTATTTTTTTTATGGTAATATTTACCAATAAAACATCTTCTCACATAGTTTGACAAAGCACATATTTGTGAATTTTGACCTGGTCATGTTAAATACTCCATGTCTTCAGGAAGTTTTTGAAATTCTTCATAACCTTGTAAAAACATTACGTCAAATTGAGATGTAATAGATGTTGGTAGAGTGAGGATGCCTGTCTGCCTCCTAAACAAAAATGGTGAGTTTGTTTCATAAGGGAGTCTCTCATTGTATTTTCAGAATTAAGTTTACATCTGATCATATAAAACAGTAAAATTGCATATATCCCTCATACTTTTTTTCCCCCTTAAATTACAAAACCTGCTGAATAAAATGTTATATGTCAGAATGTCTATTTCTATAGATTATTGCACTGATGCCTCAATTGCTTGTATTGCAGATAGAGAACCACATATCGGACATTGACAACTGAATAAGGTCAGTATTTACTTCCTTTTATTCAACATAACTCTCTTACTTATTTCTTTTGAAAAGTACCTGTAGGTGACTATAGATAATGTCAGTCACAGAAACAGTTCAAGGTTTTAAAGGTTTAAATCTATCTTAAAGGAGACGGAGAATTTGAATTATACAGCTTGAGACTTTACTCAGTGTTCTTCTAAATGACCCTTCATTTTATTCATCTGGGAGAAAATGTAAGGCCCATTTTTCTGCAGCTATCAATGATGGCTGTCTGGGAATAAGGACTGATATGACCCTCTAACATCTGTACTTTTCATCAAATGAGATTTAAATTTCCCCTGATTTTCTTTATGGGAACAAATGGGCATAAGAGTCAATCTAACGATTGCCTGACATTTTGTTCCTGTTGTACTCAAGTGTCTGAGAACAGAAATCTTTAATGTTGGGATTCTCTTTCCACAGGATAGATTTATATGCTCAGATCAGTTTAACTTTTTTAGTTGAGAGTTTTGATCTTGATTTCTGGATTTATAAATATATGTGAAATGTAGTGAAATGGGTGATATAAAAAAATTGAGGTCACTTTTAATCCGTTAAAAACTTCTAAACTGGTGAAATCTTCTTTCTAATGGCCCCAGTGATCTCTTTGGATGTTACCATGAAATTCACTCTCACTTCAACAGTCACACCAAATTCAATGTCTAAAAGTTTAAAAAGGGAAAAACTCCCTCAAAATACAGAGTAGAAGTATTCTCGTTATGTGGACCTGATGGAATATATCTTCGTGTAATTGTAGTCACTTTAAAGTGTGAATAAATGTAGGAGTGTCCAAATTTAACTTCTTCCCAGAAACTGCTTTTTTAAATGTTTTACAAATCACTTTGAAAGGTATTTTTTTTCGTTTTCCAAACTTATATTAAGTTATTAATTAAATATGAATGCATTTTAAATATTCATAGGTAGGTAGATATGTAGACAGACTTTTGGCCCTTTGTACTTTGCATATTTTTTTGTGTTCATCCTAAATGGAGGATCCGTGAGCTTGAGCTGCCTGTTTAAAGTTATGCAGCAGCAGCTCATTGCTTTTAAAACCAGACTTTATCTGGGAAAGTGATCAGAATGACCAGGGGTGTTCTTTATTGGTAAAAATCTTGTATAGTAAATGGTTTGAGACAAGAGAGTCTCACAAGGTAGCCACCATTTACATGTGACTAAAGTAATACATTTCAAAGCACCTTGTTAATTTTCTTTTCTTTTTCCATCAGCAGAGATGTTGTGACAATGGATACCAGCAAAATCCTCTTGATCAGGGAGGTGTGTTTAATGTGAAAGGAAACAACGCGGGAAGTGACTGACAGCAGAGGAAGATGTTTTCAGACGTGTTGCAGCTTGTTTGCCTCATCCAAACATCACACTCCTGATGTGTGCTTTATCAAAATGCAGGATATAAATATTCTCCAGACTACTGCAAGATGCAAAGAGCATTGAATATTCTCAAGTCAGAACAATTGCTTTTCTAAAAAATGCAGACAAACGCAGTATATCGTGTGCTTATCATCTATTGTTCTGTATTGTGCATATAAATTCAGTTATGTGAACTGAAGAACATAAAATGGTCTCTTTTTGTTGTATTTTGCTGTATGTTCATGTTTCTGTGAGTCAGCCACACTGCAGGGAGAGAGATGAATATGAATGTAAGTTAATCTCGTATTTTTTGGCACCTGATGACAATGTGATTTGTTTTAATTGTACATTTGGGTGAAATCTACACATGATTTATACTGTGTTTCACGCTGTATTGGATGCATACCATGTTTCTCATCTGTTGTTCACAATAAGGAGCTTTTTAAAATTTATTTATATTCTTCTCATAGTGATCTGAAGATGACTAATTGTTTTCAGCATGTTCAAGGTGTGACTATTACGAATAATTTGTACTCATTGCATCTGTTGTACAGTCATGGATGATAAGAATTTTTGAAATAAATCTGCCTCCCATCCCTGAAAATGTGAAAATTTGCTTATTTTTCACAGTATTAGGAAAACATTGTAGAGTTTCTCTTGTGTTTGGAACAACTGTGATGGTATTATTCTCTGAAAACAGCAAATTACAGAAGAAATAGACTGAAATTGGGATCACTGCTTTTGTTATGACAGAGCTTCTCTGCACTTTGTGACAGTTATATTTAGGATACATTTTGGAGATTTTTATTTTAAAATATTTCACAGATCATAAGCTTAAAAAACAATTATTTTTGCTAAAGGTTACAGCATTTACAGCATCTTCCACACTTATTTTCACCATTAGCACAGATAGTATCAAAAGCCTTAAAATAAAATAAGCTTTTATAAAATAATGTGGCACTGAAATTGTTGGAGAAATTCACATGTTTAGTGAAAAAAACTACTTTTTCCTGTTAAAAAAGTAGATTTTAACAGAAAATTGGAGACACATTCCATAAAAAATGCAACCAGCAATCTCATAGAACGTATAATGTTACTATAGTGTAGTGTACTGAAACACAAAAGCACATCCGCTTTTAAAATAGCTTAAATAGAAGACAAACCTTGATCTCCATGGCAATGGCTCCCATAAATGTGGTCAGGATCCCACATTGGGTCTTTATTCAACCAGTGTAGGCTTTTTGTATATTCAGAAATTTAAATACATAGAAAATAAATATCATGGTACAGACATATTTACAAATATCTACAAACAGAACAGATAGAGAAACAGTACTTACAACTCTGTTAAACAATGTTGGTTGTTCATAGTGTTTGAGTGGTGACAGTACGCTTTTTTACCTTTGTCTTTAGTCTTGCATACTCATTTAATAGTATGCAGGATATTGTATGCTATTACATACTATGTCTTGCTAGACTTTTCCACTGTTCTTTTTGGGTAAAAAGCAAACAACAAATTGGAACCTCTTTTTTATCATCCAACTGAAAGAAATGATCAGATACTTAAAATTTTAACCATTTCCATGGATTAATTTAGACTGACATGTCAGAAGATTTAAGGGTAAATTTCTGAATATCATCTGTGTTGCCATGGTAGGAGTTAACACTACACATTTTTAAAAGACAATATAGGGGATATAAATAACAAAAACATAGATCCAAGAACAGAATCTTGAAACACTCTATGCTTAAATAAATCTGAAGATAGTTTACCGTTAGATTTAGCAGCAAAAGTATTTCTAGACAGAAAATAAGAAAACCAATCCACTGCTGTATCACATATATCCACCTAATATCTTAATGTCAGTAAATGACAATAGAGATACAAAATCTAAACTGTAACCAGACTTAGACTCTTAGCTCTCTAAAGAAGGAGATTTATGGAGAAGGAAGACAATTCAACTCTGCATAATCTGGAATGCTGGAATGCAGGTCAAAAAATCTGAGACTCAATGAAGGGAAGGCTTGTGAAAAGAAGGATGTATTGGTCATGGGTTGTTATTTAAATGTCAAAAATGTTTATATGTAATTATTCTTTCAAAAAAGGAAAAACGGTAAATTAGATCAAATAAAATTTTCATTTATTTGCACAATTTTTCTGCACAATAATAGTTGCCCAGTAATTGTGCACGTATAAAGAAAGTCACAACCCCACTCACTTCAGTTCTGATGTTTGTTAATAGTTTGATTGACTGACACCACTGCATTATTTTTTTTTTATAAAATTAATCACCAAAAATACAGCATGTCTAGCAGTTGGACACATAGTGTACTTACTGCAGCTAAATTCATCTTTACACTGATTAAGCTAAGCAGTTGACAACAATGGTGGCTGATGTCAGCGTATTTCTACTATGGAACAAGAGTTCTTTTGATTAATTTGCAGAGAATATTGACCTGAAAATTTTGATCTAGGTGTAAATTGCAGTGGGAATGCAACAAATACACATAAAAAACAGAATCATTTAAAGATTTTAGAGCGTAACATTAATTAAACTCATCCATCATTGATTTGCATATGTCACTTCTTATTTCACAAATTGACTTGTTTTAATTTACAGCAGTGCATCTTTCCTCAGGAAACATATTCTAGATAAAGAAGAAAAAAATTATAAGAATGCCATTGGTAATTGATGGTTGATGGTAATCATTATAACGGTGCTTACTTGACTTCACAAGTTTTTCCGTTGTGTTAATGACCTTCGAAGAAAAAAACTTTCCGGTATCAAAAATAACTCACTTATAAAAAAACGTTTCCTGGTGTGTTTAAGATGGTAATATATCTGACTGCACTATTTTAACTTATACATTATATATATATATTATTTAATTTTTTTTTTAAATATATTTTTGGAGTAAAAATAGAAAAGAGCAGAAAACCAAGAGCAGGGGGTGAGCTGAGGATAATCCTTTGCAACAGTCAATGCAGGTTTATTATTTTTACAGAATCCCAAGTGATACATTTATTTATTTGAATTTTTCAAAAGCGAAAACAGTGAAAAGGACAACAAAGAAAAGAGAGACTCACATATAATGCAATGTGAAGCATCTCTTTTCCTTGCTGTCAGGATGATGCATGACTAAATTGTTTTGCAGATGTAACAAATGTGTAACAAAAGCACTGAATTGAACATTGAACATGACAGAATAAAACAAATCTATTTTAACTAAATAAAACATAAACAAGAGCATGAAAAAACTATACAATACAGGGGGAATTTGAAATGATTTGCAGAGCTTTGATGGATTAAATATAGATGCATTGTTTCTGCTTTATTTTCCTCTGATAAAATTCATAGCACTGAAAGTTGAGAGCTCATAGACAAAGCTTGGAGTATGCTTTGCTTTCTTTGTATGAGCGTCAGTTAATCACAGCTGAATCATAAAGATCCTGACCCCTATTATGCTCATAATTCCTCCAGCAGCTTTGCAGCCCGGTGAGAGATTTAGTGCATCGCACCTGAACATCTTCCATATTATAGGAGCTGCATGACTGATCACTGTACTCACTGGCTCCTGGCCAGCTGTGATAGAACCAATTAAACCTGCAAACCAGCCAGTGGCCCACCTTGACCTGTGAAAATGATGATGTGGTGCTAATGAAGTGACTGAATTAGAAATGCCATCTGTTGCTGCAGGCCACCACATTTCTCAACGACTACGATTCATAAGGGCTCCGTGTTAAAAATAAAGTGATACTCTCAATTCCAATTAGGTAACAGGTCTAATGTGAATGAGTACTCTAAGTCATCCTTAGTAGAAAATTTGTTCCTTTAGCACAGCAATGTGTCTTTTTAAACATTGCTTTTCCCTGTAGTTTGTTGGAAAATAGTTACAATAATTCCTGCAGTAAAATTGTGATTTAGGGACACCTCTGCAAATACCTGATAAATAAGATCAAATTTATATCCAATTTATATGTATTAGGTATAAATCTATAAATCTTTAAACCTTTTGTTTATATATTTGTAACATAACCGATTTACAACATTATGTAGGCAATATTTTACTGTGGCGTTAAATTTTTCTCATCAAATCTGAATTTGATATTCACATTCATTTGACTATGCATTAATTTACTTTTTTACTCTTGGTAGAATTAGAAACTGATTCATAAAATAACGCCCATTTTATCATAAATGGCATTAATGTCTGATTGTAAAATTGTAACACTGTAAAATTATATCTAGCAAATAACTCGCCTTATTTTAAATTTGTATCATGGCTGTAGTTGTCCTCTCAGCACTATGATTCTCATATTTAGCTTTTCCACCACCATCCTTTGAGTTTGTTGACTCAGCAAGCCTCGATTACTGTTGCCTGACGCAACCAATAAATTCAATGTATTGGACAATTGTCAGTTATGTTTTCTGCTCAGAGTTTTTCATGACTTAGTTCTGATCTGGACAGCAGTAACATTTGCAGACTTAGTAATGGTGGTGAGGAGCCTTGTCATTATTATTTAATCGTTTAGGTCTTTAGTGCTGAGTTATGCATTATAGCACTTTGATGCTGCAACTTCTTGCATAAAATCCTCTTTTTCCTGTATCACTATCTGAAGAAATGTCTTCTAAAAACTTGCCGTACCAAATCAAATGGCAAAACTGCCTCACTCACTGTGGGTCTGATGACAATCAGTTAGTTTGATACAGGTATTTTGGAGGACAGATGCATGAAAGTTGCAGGATGGTAAATCTGAAGGACTGGACTTGGGTACTTTGTAAAAAGTAGTCTGTAGCAGCTGTAAGCCTGGATGTGTTGTTGGCTGAAATTAGGATTTTTTTCCCCCCCAAAACTGAAACTCAAGGCAGCGTGATCAGCCACTGTGCTTGCTCACGTTTGTTTTCACTTCCAACAAATTGAAAATACTGATCCTCCAAGGCCCTGTCTTGCAAAGTGTGACATTTGCTGTGAATTGAGCCTATATAAATAAACTAAATTAAATTTCAGTTAATTAGCTTTGTGTTTATCATGTAAATTGCTAACGATTTTGCTACCACTAAAACAAACATAAGTACTACCTCTTGTCCTTGAAGAAAACTTACCCGGATGTTGCCGTTAGGAACGTCATGTAAACAGGAAGTGCGAACGCAGACGCGGCGAGTTTAAGTTTGCTCAGCCGTACAGCGATATTAAATATTGTCATAAACTCACAGCGTGTTGTTTCAGTATATTTAAATTAACGTATCCGTGAGCTACTAGATTGTTCCAGTAGTTTTGACTGCTGTCTGTGGATGAGTTGGTAATAATTTGACTTCTTTTAGCCCCCTGCGACTGGTGGAAGCTACATTTCGGCTAGGCTAGGCTATTTGATTTCTGGCCTGAAGACTTTGGGGATGTTTTCGCTGATTTCAATACAGTTTTCTGCGCAGTTCGCGGAGTTTGGCGGTGGTTGGCTGTTATTCCGCTTAGCTAACTTCATAATGAGCAGTTCGACAGATTGAACTGGCTAAATACTGTTACCATGGAAGATAAAGAGCTCAGCCTTATTGACAAGCAGTTGACAAGGTAACGTTGAAAACATCATTACATTATTTATTTGCATTAATGCGATGCATTTCAGTATTGCTTTTTAAATAAAGCATGTAGTTAAAAGCACAGTTAAATTTGAATGGTAGCACGTTTTTTTTTAGTAGTAGCTAAATGCTAATTTTAAATGTGTTCAATAATAAGGTCAACTAAAAGTTAGTACATTTGAAGAAATATAACGTGGTTGATAGTACCAAGCTAGAAAAAAAAAAAGATTTCTCAACTAACAAATTTTCCATTTCTGCCTGTCGGCAGAAACTGACAGATCAGTTTAGCCTTACATGGATTAAATCGGAATCCATGTAGAGGTGTTGTGCTTATCACTAATAAGTATGATTTCCCTTGATCAATGGGAATTCAAATCCTTTCCTGTTTCTAAATGTGTCAAGTATTAACATTTACATTAATAAACACTTTTGAATTCATTGAGAACAGAAGTCTGGAACTTATGCTTTGATAAGTATACTGTCGTATTTCATGTTGAATTTAAAACTATCTTTATATAAAAAAACACTTTCTCCTATTATGCGTTTTAGTGCTTGGAAAATAAAAACTGAATCAGGCAAAATTGAAATAGACATATTGAATCTGGAAAAAAAAATGGAAATTGGGATTGGCCAGGAAAGACCTTATTGGTGAAGATCTTGTTTTAAATGACATTAATCACAACCATTGGGTTTTTAAATAGCCAGAGCAGGTGGGAATGCGTTGAAGAAAGAAATTATAGATAATAAAAGTATCTAGTGCAGGGGTGGCCAACCCTGGTCCTCGAGAGCCGGTGTCCTGCAACTCTTAGATATCTCCCTGGTCCAACACACTTGAA
>CAEFZY010066046.1:0-70347 GCA_903066815.1 Brachyrhaphis roseni
AGTATACTATTTTTGTGACCATTGGCATTTCGGAATGTAAAACAATTGTGCATAAGCTTCTGGCGGCTTCTGGCGGGATGTTAAGCTAAACCAATCTTCAAAAGCTTAAAACCAATTTGGTCTCATTTCTAAATGACTCAAAATAAACCTTTTTTCTCAACATATGCTGTTCAAATGTGACATCATTGCATAATTTTATTGCTTATTTGTTTTATTCTTTTTTGTTCATTTTTACTGTTTGACTTTTTGGTTGTTTATAAGTTTTCTTAATTATTTTTAAATAGGCTTTCGGCTTCTCTGACACTTTCTCTTTAGTAAGTATCCCATTTTTATACAGAATAATATACTTTTAATCACTATTATATCATCATTATGCTTTAATCATCATATGGCTATTTTATAATTTCAGAAAAAGGGAAAGTGGAGGTTTGATATATTTAGCAAACTTTTAAAGTGGAAAAAATAGTTTCACTAAGCCAGGAAAAAGCAACAAAGCTTCTTTAGGGTTTCTTCAAAATCTGTGATCTAACTGTGACCATTTTCTCACATTGTTAAAAACTTGAAAGTGCATGCAGGCTGGCTTAGCATGCTGGCAGAAGCAAAGTAATTTAATAAAAGTGGAAACATGAAAGAAAAAAAATATTAAGAACAAAAAAAAAAACGAAACATTTAGTTCAAAGCAAGGGAGACAAAACCTGATGTTGATTTTCCTTTTTCTCTGCATGTCGATTTTGTATCATTTTCCAGTTGTCTAAGCCTTTTTCCCTTCGTAGCATATTGCTGAAAGTAAATGCCACTGAGGTGTGAAGTGCTCTATAATTCCATTTCTTAGGTGATTGGAAGCTCCATTTTTGAAGTGGCATATCTGCAAGCCTTCTACCTGTAGACACTAAAGTGAAAAAAGACATTTCCCCCTGAGTGGCTTGTCACAAAGTAAAACTCTTTGTTTTTTCCTCAAAGTGATCATCAAGTTTTAGGAAAATGCTTTTGATGTGCTTCTAAAAGTTCTTCCTTTGGGCGAAACAATGGACCAGATTTATGCTGTCACAAGTTGAATCAGGCACTGAATTTCTTTCACTTCACCAGCCAATACCAGAAAATGAACGCTTTAAAAATTTAATTGGTCGGCAGGTTTCCAGTCAAAGCGTTTTCTCATACTGAACAGCATTTGAGAAAAAAAGTGAGAAGAAACGATCAGAAGTAAACTTACTGTTCTGGAAAAAATTAGAGAGTGTATGTCATCTGAGTGTTTGTAGTTCACACAAAGCTCAAAAAGGGAAGATGAACAAATTATGTTTAAATGTAGACTCAAATTGGTTTGATATTTTGCCGAGAACAAGAACTTTGTGCAAACATTCATCAGTACAGAAGTAACTTCATGCTGTTAGCTTTCCTGTGATCAAAAGGAGTGCTCTACCCATTGTGATGATTGAATGAATTATGCTTATGTCCACTAGGTGGCGGTCATGAGCTCATGTGAATGTATAAATGTAGAGAATACAACAACAGAAGGAGAGAGTTTTCGTGACACACCTGTGAGTAACCTGTGTGAGCAGAGGAGTGAAAAGATACTTTAATAAAGGTATCTGAGCAACACACGACGCCTGGTTCTTATCAAACACGAATATAACACCCATCTTTTGCTAAACTACACATGCAAAAGAGACAGTCACATTACAAAGAATATTTTTTATAACATAGTCTTTGCAATCACAGTAATAATCCAGGGCAAACAAAGGCATTCAGACCACTTAAAATGTTATGTATTTTTATTTATTTATTTTTTTATAAAAATTTATAAATTTGGATCCTGACACTTTTGGTTGCATCCCTGCTCAGACACATTTGAATCACATAAATGGCTTGTAATCATGCCTCTGCAGAGCAGAATGATGCTGATGAGGAAATTCAGGTCTGTTAGAGAAGGCATGCTTCTAAAAGTTGCAAGACAGTGGCACTCGAGAAGGGGAGTTGCAAACTCCTGCTTAATTGAAATGCCTCTGACAATGTGACAATAACAGACTTATTGGTTATTTGGGCTTTAATTGCCTTTTTTGCAGTTTTTTTGCTCCCCTCTTGTGCATTTGTCATTTTCCATTCACTTCCCTCCAACTCTGAGATCAATTGGCAAAATCTGATAATTTTGGTCAAACAAGAGGAGTGAGAGGAGGAAGGCTGAGAAATTTCAGCCTTCCAATGGCCCAAATCAACCAATGGGCCATTGTGGTCAACAAAAATATGTATAATATACGTTTTGGGGCCAGCTCATAAATGTGTGTTACCACACTGTCTGCCTCTGTGAGGGTCTCTAAATTTTGTGGAACCACCTATTGAACCTCAGAATCATTGTTGAGCAAAAAGCAATTTGAAGACCAAGTAATACAACAGAAACACCAAAGACATAGATACAAGGTTCATCTTCCAGCTGAAGAGAGATAATAAACATACAATGAAGTGCTTTAAGTGATGTAAGGTCATAGATTTAATGACTACTTTCAAAAGATATGAAAAATGTTCCATACAGAGATCTGTTGTTTCAGTGTTAATGATTGGTTTTGTCCCAGTTAATGTCGCATGTGCAGTTCACTGTCCATAATAATTGACCGGAGGATGGGGAAATGGTTTTAGAAGTACTTATTGATCTTTGTCTATAAAACACCGCATGAAGGTATTGTTTTTAATCACTAGCTACTGAGCCCTTAGCTTGATTTTTCTAAGCTTAAGAAGACTTAGTCGGGTGTTAAAAATGTTTATTTATTTAGATATACCTTTACACTACAGAACATTTCTTATTTGATAGATTTTAGGTGCATTTATCAATGACATTTAAATATTGCATGCTTGCTACAGACATAAAATTGTTTTCTCATATCCAACCTTCTGTTCAGACCAAAGCTATCTCTTGTTGAGAATTGATGAGTTCTGCTATTGTTCATCTAAGTGACAACCTTGATTCTGTTTTCAGGTGTGCATCTCTTTGAAAAAGAGGTTCTTAGTCAGTTCACTCAGTTCTTGCACAACCTTTTTTGTCTCCTTCTGAAGACAAAGCCAGTGCCATAAATTGTGATGCAGCAAAGGTTTCAGTGCAAAGCAGAAGGAAGAGACAAATAGAGAAAAGACAGTTCAAGAACAAAGAGTGAAGAACAGAGAGACAGGATAAAGAAAAAAGAAAAGAGACAGTACACTGAATTCTCACCAGAGCATGTTATGAGTGAAACAGAATGGTGGCTTTAAATTTGGAGTAATTTATGTCAGGAGGTGGAAGATTTATGTCAGAGGAATCCATGTCAAAGAGGAGAAAGCTATGGAAAGTTGACATTACAAAACAAGAAGGGGGACAGGTGCGTGCTAATGGATGGGTGGAAATGGGGAGTTAACAGAGCAGGATCTTGAGAGGAGGTCAGAAGAGAGGTCACATTTCTAACCGTTTCCTCTCAGTGTGTTGGCAGGTGTATTCACGCGCCATTAAAGGCTGGAAAAATGTACAAGCTGTTCGTAATAACTTGCTAATCATCTTGAAAGGAAACTTTAGGGGAATTTGTACCTGCTGCTGTCTGGGCAGCCAGAGGAGTGTCAGGATGATTAACCTCAGCACTGTCAAGGGTATAAGTAAAACAGATCAGAATTATACAGACCATTAAAGCTTTCACTCCTGACTTCCCTAATTTCCTTCTGACAGGCTGCAAAAACAAGACATCTTGCTGGGTATGTTTACACAGATTTTATAATCTCACCTCCAATAAGGCAACTTTAGAGTGTGTTCCACCTCTAACCCATGGACAGCTGGAGATGTTGGGGATGCATCAGGAGCCACCGCTAAACTATCTGAGGAAAGTTTAGTCGTGGATAAACCACTAAACTTCCACACCATCCATGTGGTATGGATGGATTTTTTTTTTTTTTAAATATGCCCATGCATGTTTAAAAAAAGCAAAACACTTACAGTTAGATGAAAAAGTGCAATATTTACTTTTTACATTGTTAGTTTTCTGCCCCACAGCATTTTGTAGGTTAATCAAAAAGTTGGATCTCTCATTTGACCAGTACTGTGCTCCCTATGTGGCCTGTGGGAAATAAATAGGGAGTTCCTAACGCTTTCTCTCAAAAGTACCTTACCACTCCATTAAGAGTGGCAAGTAAAAAAAGGGCTTCTTATAAAAGCTGGGTTTGTGGAGTGCAGGACTAATAGCTGACCTGTCAACAGACTCTCACACCTAACCTGTTGATCTCTGCGGATCCTCCAGGTGTAATGTGGACCGTTTGGCTGTTTCTCTGATTAATACTTCACACTGGAGAGTAGAGTTTGTAGTTGTCTCACTCTTTTCAGTTTCTAACGATAAACTGAACAGAGCGCAGTTCAAATCTCTCTGCAAACATATTAATGACCTGTCTGCTGTTTTTGTTGTTACTTTTTTAGAAACCTCCAAGGACTTCAGAAAACAGTCGTATGTTTGCTGGGATCAAATTACAAACAGGTGATACTTAATCCATGAACTGGATTTTTGTTGTCGGCATCCAATAAAAAAAGGGGAGGAATACAAATGTATTTTTCAGATTTTTGTTTTTGAAGATTTAAAACAGTTTTCTTTCCATTTTGCAATAGTAATTTCTCATGTTGTGACATGTATTTGTTGCATAAAATCCAAGTAACTAATGTTTGTGGTTGTAAATTTGGAAAAATCTAAAGTTCAAGTTGCAAACTTGCAGTGGTGAAGTTTGGCAGACTATCCTGACAAAGGCCATCATTTAGCACTGCTGCAATGCAACAGTAAAGACAGCTCTACACTAGAATAGAAGATAAGCTGGTACTCTATTAGCACACAAACCTGATGTTTCACTGTCAGATATTACCATGTACCTGGTGACATTTTTCTTTTTATATATAATGGAAATTTTACCAAGAAAATGTGGCAGACTAATCCTGTAGAGTCTCATTTAAAGTAAAACTGACATCTATTATTTGCGTATTCATTAATTATATTTTAATAACAAAATCAATATTTCTCATTTCTAATTTAAAACCTTTTTTATGTTCAAGTGCTTTGAAGCAATATTCAGCAAACAGTTTGGACCTCCTTAATCATCTCACCTGTCAGGATGAGGAGGCACGGCAAAAGGAAAACTAGGAAATGAATTATCAGAACAATAAAGAGTCATCCATTACCGGTGACAGAATATTCTCAAAGCGGAGATAAGGGAATCCTATTTGCAAAAAGAGAGACACTCAGCACTTTCCAGCATAACCTGTGAACAGAAGAGGGTCTGCCTGTGGGTCAATGCAGCGATAACGCTACTTTGAAGGTAGTGGGCAAAATATAGGTGTAGCAGATTATTGTAAGTATTTGAACGAGTTTATCTGTTTAACAGCGAAAATTGCCCTTTTTTTTCTGTGGCACATATCACAGTTTATTTAAAGTCACAGCAGTCACCAATAGAGATAAAAATTTAAATACATTTCTTTCAAGATGAAGTTTGAAGATTTCTGGTTCAATTTGCACTACTTCATGTGGGGCCTCTGTGTGCTTTGCGGGCTTGTTAATCACAGGCAGCATCAAACTTTGCTGTCTCAATGGAAAAGAAATGAATAATATTTTCAGACCGCAGGCGGAGGAAATGGTTATTTTTAAACTGTCTGTGTGAGTTTGTTTTCCCTCACACAGCATTAGTATTCATACCCCTTGAACCGTTTTACCATTTCGTCTCGTCACAAACACAAACGTCAGTGAAGTTTATGTTGTATTATGATTTTATGTGAAGGACCGCTACAAAGTAGGCTATTGTAGCAAAGTGGAAGTAACAGGATAAAATGTTTTTAAAACTTTACAAATAACCTAACCCTCCCTATGGGAGGCTGAAGTTGTTTAATGCAAAGTCTATTTTGGCTCTATCAGCAGGTACTTTGCCTTTGATCGCTGATTGATCAACCTGTTCATGTGTGAATGTCTGATTGGTGACTTTGAGTTTTCTTTTCTACATTTTTAATTAACTAAATTTTTTTAATTCTCCTTGCAAGGGTACAGATGGCTGGTGTCTATCTCCAGTGGTCTTTATGTGAGAGATGAGGTACACCCTGTCAGATATCCAGTCCATCGCAGGGCAAAATAGAGACAAACTACCAACTGCACCAGTTTTCTAATTTAATCACAAATTAATTTGTGTTTTGTATTGACATTGATGTAATTCGGATCAATATGCACTGGTCTTGTAATAGTTATTTTCTCAGTTTTTCAAGTCTTGCTGAAGTCTTTATGGGCACAAATCCCAATCATATACATATGCTTGCACATCAGACTGTGTGGTTGTGAATTTACTTTTAACCTTGTGTAAAAATGACTCAGAAATATTGCCTTGTGCATGTGCATACAAATGTGTGGATGAAAAAAAAATCCATGCAGTGTCTATAAATAATATTCACTCCTTTGGATGTTTTACCCTCTTTATGCCTTTTAAAAATCAATCGTAAGAAACAAAATTCGACATTCTTGACAAAAAAAAATATACGAGTGAAAACTGATTTCTATAAAATAACAATTATAGTACATAAAACAAATCATTATATAATTATTTCCCCTCTCTTGAAAGTGACTGACCTAATTCAGCAGAGGTCCAGTCAGTTGGTGCAAGAAGTCTCACAATGAAGGGAATAAAGTTCACCTGAATGCAGTGAGTGAGTCTCAAGTGATTGTTCTATAACTACTCCTGTGTCTGGAAGGTTCATTCACAAGTTAGTCAGGATTCCTGGCCAGCATTATAGCACAAAGGCAAAATAACACTCCAAACAAAGCAGAAAAAAGGTTAAATCTGGGGCTGACCGCAGTTTGCTGCGCAGTTTGTATGTTTGCTGGCTACAAAAATAGAGTTCAGTTAAATCCATTATCAAGAACTGGAATGAATTTGGCACATGTGTAAATCTGGATTTCAGAATAAGGCTGTAATATATAATGTGGACAAAGTTAAGTTTTGTATATATTTTCCGAAAATATACATACATATATATTTGCATAAATTCTACGTGCTCTAATGACATACAATTATCAAAGTGGATACTTGAATAAACTGTCAGCTAAAACGCTCAGCAGACACGCCCGCTAGTCTGTTACTCTACTGATTTCATCACTTTGAACTTCTCTTCAGCCATTTAATTCTAAGTTTATACCCCTTTGCTAGTGCCTCTTTTAATTACAGCCTTACTTTGGTGGGAATCAAACAGAAACAATTAGAAGAAGAATGTTGCCAGACCAGTCGATCCAGCTGATGAATGGAGCTGGAATACAAACTAGTGGGAAACTTTCCACAGTTTAAGAATTCATTACACAGAAACATTAGAATTCCAAACGAGGGCGTTGATGATAACGATGCATTTTTCATCTTAAGACTTAGAAGGGACATTTAAGCTCTGGTTATTATTCAGAACAACTCTCATATGAGCTGACACACGAGGCGTCAAAGCCAGAGGCTAAGACTTTCATGGCGCTTTAATCAGCAGATCGCACAAGCTCCATCGAGGGAGACAGATGACTGAAGGGAGCTGTCCTGTCAGTCAGAGGAGAGTAAAGGAGGCAGAGACCACAGCATCTCAGAAGCATGTCAGCGCTGTTGACTTGGATGACTGTGACCAAAAAGATGATGGTGCTTTGAGCATGGGCTGACTTTACGAACTTGTGTCGTTAATAAATTGATCTAAGTACCTTAAACTTCATGCTGGCTTTTGTTCAGGTAATCATCAAGTCAATTTGCCTCACAATGTAATCTCTCCTGAGCCCACTGCCATCTGCGATGTTTTAATTGGATATAACGCTGAACATTTTGTGGCTGGCATTGATGTTACAATCAGTATGGTAAAGTAACACACAAAATTCCACTCAGGAGTTTATTTCTAATGTAGTGTTTAATTCTGAGTGTTTAATTCTGAGAATTAAACACAAAGAAACCATTTTAGTTTTTCTGCCTGGTTGAAATGTTTTAGAATTTAAGGGGGCGATGTTATCTATTTTCCAAGCATATAATGCCATTTTTATAGAACAATCAAGAAACTATGTTACATTCAGTTATTATAAAAATGCTATATACATCAAACATGACTTTGACTTTGTAATTTGACGCCTTGAAATCGGGCCCCTGACTCTTTATGAAGCTCTTGTTCTTTCCAACTCCGACTTTAGCACATCATCACAACAACGCTTCTCATTATGCCATTGACAACCGTTCTTAGCAGCTTTGGACTCAGAAGTAATGGGCTTGATAAGCTCAGCAGTCATGCAGTTCCACCAGGTGTTTGCTGATTGCTGCTGCCGCTAGTCTGGAGGAGCTGAGTGGGGAAGTTGTGGGGGAGGGATGCTTTGTTAGGCAAACTGGAGCCTGCAGCTCCAAGAAGGAGCTTTGTGGAAATAGGCAGCTCTCCGTGAGTTGCCATGGCATATTGAAAGATTCCTCAAAGAATCAAAGCAACACTCCAAGTGTATTTTTGATTAAATAAGTTGAAAAAGACACATTTTTGGTTTTATCAGTGCTCTGATAGAGACAGAAGAAAGTTGAGCCCCATCTAATTGCTGGGGGATGTGCCCTAGTAGGGCTTAATGTCTAGATGTGCCTCTGATTTTAAGACTGCAGCTGTGAACTGCTTCCCAGAGTGTAAAGTGATTGTTAGTTATTCATAGGAACCCTATCAAAACTCTGTTTTATTACAGGGATGCCAGCCGGTTGAACATTAAAGAAAACAGTGAAAAGAACATTAACTGCAGTCCTAAGCAGATAAGCAGAAGGATATTTCAGTGCCAATCAGACAGTTTATAGAGATTAAACATGTAATAAAAATAGGACCAGTACTTGTAAACATTTGAGGAAAAGCAGGACTGTAATGTCATTTAGCAACGGACTCTGTCAGTCATATTCTTAATTGTTTTGACATGCATACAAATGTATCTGTTTCTGAATCTAACAAGCAGTTAGTTTTACTTTCTTGAAAAGAATGATGATTAATCTCACCTTAAACGAAAGCTTTTACATATTTAGTTATATTTCAAAATTATCTCACATTAAGTGAGATAAAATTCAAGTTATTCCTCCCCTTGCTACTCATCACAGTCAGAAAACTTTAACGTTCATGTACGTTCTGCGCTTCACAACTTTAGCCCCTATACATTTTTTTTAAGAGCTAAACATCTTCAGAGTCAATTTATAGTGTTTAGTCAAGTCTGAAAACATCTAAAAGAAGTTGTAAACCCAGACAACAGAGGAGGATCTTACTGCCACAGAGAGAGGGATTCATGTTATTGCCTATTGATGTAATGTCAAAGTAAACCAAATAGTTTTGGTGTCCATGGTATTCACAAAATGTACAAGTTTATTTTATGTCATATTTGTAAAGAATAAAAATAATGCCTAGTGTTATTGTGTTTAATAAACCAACCTCTGTAGCATGCATTTATATTGCACATCCTTTATTGTGTATACTCCTAAATAAAATGTAGTTAACACAAATGCCCTGATACATCATCCAAATAGTAATTAGACTCCCTCTGTGTGCATTGCATCTCAGTATACACCCAGCTGTTCAGCGAAGACCTCAGAGGTTCATTTGAGAACATTAGTGAGAAAACCTCAGCATGAAGACCAAAGAACATAAAAGATGCATAAGGGTTAGATAGCAAACAGTATCCAAACCCTAATGTTCAAACTGTGATTAAAAAACTGAATTTTGTGAAAATGCAGACCTACCTGGACATGGACAAAACTGGCAGCCCAGGTAAGGAGGGTATTAAAAGCTGCAAGTAGAAAAAAACATTGTAAAATGAAAGAAAAATGGAATAGGGAAAGATTTTAGTCTCAAGATAAATTGAAGAAAACAAAATCCCACCAAAGACTTGCAGCTATGTTACAAAGAAAGGTGGTTTAGCTAAAAGGTTCAGCGAAATACACACATACAGCACATTTGTGTTTATTTGCTAAAAAGAAACATTTATCAATTTCCTTTTCTCTTTTACAGGTATATGCTCTACTTTTTTACTGGTCTATCACACAAAATCTTAAGAAAATGAAGGACAAAATGTGAACATGTTCAACAGGTATGAATATCCTTGAAAGCACAGGATTCTTCAGCTAAAGGAAAAGCCAAAAACTGTGATTCTGTTGTGCATAACACAGCATATCCTTGACTGCAAAACCAACTGTAACAACCTTCTTTTAACCAAACCATATCTTCCACATCTTTCACTGCAGTGCTTTTACAGTCTTTTTGCATTAATGATTTTTTTTTTTTTTTGCAAGGCCTTTTTGGAATCTTATTGCATTTTCTTCAACATTCTTTGTGTGCACTCTCTGACCAGTTCTGTGTTTGTGAGAAATGTGGCTTTGCCTGAGTAAAAATTATCTCCACAGCATGAATTTCTCAGTAGTAGAGGGCTCCGCTCCAGCATGATCATATTACACACAGTAAATACTGGGGTTCAGGAGACTTGAAGGCTTTTGGGTGAGAGGACTGCTTGGTCCCTATGGCAAACTGAGGTCGAGGATTAGAATGGTGAAGTGGGACTGTGGGTGAGCTGTGGGAAAAGCGGGAGCACATAAATTCATGCTTATCTGTGAGCGGGAGGGGGGCCTCTTGTGTCAAGGTCCTATCATTACCAGCAGCAGAACATGAATGAATATGAAGCAATATTCATGAATATTCTATTGAGTTGTTATCTTTCTCTTTCAAGTTTATTTTTTCGGTCCGCCCCCCTCCTCCTGTTTTCCCAGATTTTCTCTCTGCTATTCTTATCTTCTTCCTTCTCTTCCTCACTTTAGCGTTTTCTGTTTATGTCTTACACTCTTGCTGTGCTGTGTCTCGGGACGTTAAGGTGTTTCCCACAAGTTCTCCTGGTTCACCTTTAAATCTAACACATTGCAACTACTTCAGAAATACAAGACTACACCACAGAGCTCCCACTGTGAAGCATTTGTCAGATCCGTCAGTCCTTTCTTCACTCCGTTTTATTTATAATATATTTTATTATCATGGACATGGTTAATTTATCAGTAAATATTTTATCTCATCTACTTAAAGTGTCCAAAATCACCATTTATAGCAAGTTGTTTTTTGTTTTGTTTTGTTTTTTATCTCCTTGGTAGTTCTAATCATGCATTTTTTTTTTTGTTTTTTACAATATCTGTTGTTTATTTATGTCTTCACACTCCTTTTAGTTCATGTCCCACAGTAGTTACAAATAAACTAGATATTCAGTATCAATGTGAAATGCTCTGATAAAAGGTTTCATAGTTCAGTGGCTCCTCTGACTTGTTTTCCAAAGCCCAGTGGGGTGAGTCAAATGGAGTGATAGTATTTGATTCATGCTGTGGCAGAGTCCAGTGCCAGTTGGCGCAGAAGTGCAACAGGGCCACGGTCTATTGGCCGTAAAATGAGCGGAGGTGCCCTGCTTTTACTGGCTCTTCCACAGGACCCATGGGCACGGCAACAACAATCAGCTACATCAAATGGAAGGGCTAATGGATGAGAAAATGTAACTGAAAAGGGCAGCTGCACTCTGGCAGACAAAGTGAAAGAAGATGGTGGCCCCACTGGACCAGTTTCTGCCTGATTGCTTCAAAATTTGGCAGGGTCCACACTGAGGTCAGTGACTGTTAAAAATCAAATAGTTGACTTTTTTTCTTGATGAAATGTGAGACTCTACATTTGCCAATATTTTCATATGCATTGTTAGCTTGTGAATAACCCACAATTTCTTAAAGCTGCATAATTTTGTAACCTTTACAAAAATATGTTTTTCACATAACTGTCAAAGTATGATACAGATAATCAGTGAAAACATCAAGCTCCTCCACCTTCTCCCATTGCTCCTGTTGCTGTCATGCAGTAGAAGTGGATGGTGGTGCGTTGTGGACCCACATGCAGAACAGCAGAGGTGTGGACAAGATGAAGATATGTAGAGAAAATAAGGAAGAAAACTTACGAACACGGGGAGCCAGGGCAGAACAAAATCTTCTTTTTTTTATTCTTATTATGCTTCTGCCAAATGAATTGGCTTTTTGCGGGTTTTATCATATTCAAAAACTCACCAAAGTTGGTGGGCATGTCAAGCCTGCGTAAAAATTACATATTTTACTATTTGGTTCTTATTTTCTTTAGAGATCTCATCATGATTTTTAATTAAATGTTTTCTTCTCAAGGTAGAAGGCAAGAAAATTGATGTCAGTGTTGTTGAAGTTTATCCATTTTCCCTCTTGTGCACCACCCAAGTCCTTTTACCAGTTTCAGGATCCGACTAAAACCACAGTGTCATTACCTTGAGAAATAATGAGCTTTGGTTAAGTATAACACAGGTTTTAATGCTGAAAACGATCAAATTTTACAGGTAATACAAATGGAAGAGATACAGAGTGACATTTACCATCCAAAGAGTCTTTTTGTCCATAACAGAATGTTCCTTTTGAATTTCTTGTAACATTTTTGGTCTATAAAGTCACAAGATTCATAGTTTCTTTTAAGAAGGACATTTAGTTCCTTTAATCTTGATTTTTCACAATGTAGCATCGGGGCTTTATTTTTTATGTATGCCGTATGTTTCTCCTTAACTTGATCTTTGCTAGCACCTTAGCTCCACTTTACACCAAACTAACTTTTAGCCACATAAAAGAGATGTTTTTTTTTTCGAGAAACAACTGAATATCTAATCACGTCTCTAATTAGTCAAACTGCATACTTTTAAATTGAACATTTGTACATTTTAATTTTAATGTATTTTTTGCCATCTTTGAAATATGACAATGTTCACAGAGCAAGCTGTGTGTGGCAAAAAAAGAGAAAAAAAAAATCTGTTTTCAAAAATAAAGTATTTAAATAATTTCTGTTTACTCTGCTGAACATGTGTGATTAAATCAAATTTTGCTCTATATTCAACAAGTCAAAACAAAACTCATTTAAACTGTCAAATATCTCAAATGGTGACTTTGGAAATCAAAAATACCTTTATTGTACATTCAACATATTTTTTTGTTGTTGATGTAGTTGTACTTTTTAGCAGCACAAATTCTTAAACAGTGACAAGTCCGGCCATTTTGGATTTTGAAGTTACAACACGGGGCGTACTGACCCAATTCTCAAAATTTTCCATGCTTGTAACCTGCGCACTCGAACCTTTATGTGCACTTCAGCTGAGTTCACACTTCATAGACGAGCATAGGATGCAGCCTGAGTATTGGGACCGGGCTGTAAAAACACGCACGCACACACATACACACGCAAGGTAAAGGAAATGACACATCAGTAAATGCCCTCTGTAGGGCAGAGCATAGATAGAGACCTAGACAAGGAATCAGAATCGGTTGCCAGGTACCATTTGCTGTGTTCTCCCATAAGGAAACCTGGCGATGGACCAGTGCTGTATTTTGGTCTTAATAAATGGGATAGATGATTTCAACTCCCTGACTCTTCTTGAACCTCATACATTACGAACGAAGCTGGAGAAAGGATAATCTCCAACATGCTGTAAAGTTAGTCACAAATTGACAGCAATAATTTGGGTTACTTTAAATTTGTAACAAACTTAGGCTTTATTGTGGTTCTTAAAAAAACTATTTTTATTTATATTTAAATGTTTACATTACATACATTCATATCAAACTGACCATGACGGATAGAGTGACTTTAACGTCCAATGCATTAAAACCCTTCTCTTATACACTTTTGAACTAATTGAAACCTTTAATGTAATGTAAGAGGAGGGTTTTAATGAAGACAAATTTTTTGTTGACTTTCTAGAACAGATAACACTTGAATGTGGATTTCAGCCTCTGCTATATTGTTGTGTTCTTCCTCAGCTAGACAGGGAACAAGTGAAAAGTTTGCAAATATGTTATCTTCTCTAGAACAGAGTTCATGAACTCTACAACCAACACAGAAAAATGAGCTGCACACTCCATCAAGAGATTCTGTCTATTAAAGAGATCCTTTTTCTGCCTGTCTCTTTTCCTTTAACTTTTCCCTCCCATTCTGCAAACAACAATCGACCAGCCTTCCCCTTTTCAGGTTCTGTGCACTTCTTATTAAGTGGAGAGCAAACAGCCTCCAGCCAAAGTTAAATCAAAATCTGAAATAGGCAGTAGGACGGGATTTATATTAAGGAGTATTTGCGGTGTAGGCATGGGGGTTATGGTGAAGAAATACAATCAGGAGGCAGCTATGGTTGGAATAGAAGATCTACAGGGGCAGATAGGGAAAGATGGAGTAGTGGGGTGAGGGTGAAAAGAAAGCAAACACGGATGAAAGAGTAAATCTGGAGGTAATAGTTTCTCAACTTTACTGAGTTGAAGAGAAAAAGTGATTCAGAGCAGTCTTTGCTTTGCAAACAGAAATCTTTCAGTGGACTTTTTAACTGTATTGGACTTTAGAAAAGAGTAAAACGAAAGAATCCTATGCATTTACTTCAAATATGGCCCAAAAAACATTCAAGCATGAATGACTAGTGGAGATATACATTAAAGTTCTGAAATATAACTTTAATGTAAAGTTGTAGTTTATTCTCAGGGCATTCTCCCCCAGCTGCTGTGTTTGCTTTTGTTTTGTATTGATGCTCTTATTTAATGGCTAATGAACCTAAACCAAGTTTCTAGACCATTAGATTGCTTTGATTCTTAAACCCGTTCCAGAACTGCTGGTTCGTACTGAGATCAACAGCAATTGACGTCTTTACCATAGCACAGACCTCTACTTAGGCGATGGGGGTGGGGGTGATAACTGAGGAGGAATTGAAGAAAAAGTCATCAACTATGTTTTGATCAATGTTTTCAGTTTATATTTTGAACCATTCATTCATACATCCAAAAGTTGTCTCTGGATATGAAGGTTTTAGGGGGGCAGGTCTGGTGCTTATCTCTATTTTTACAAAGTATCTTCAGCAATAATTCAACACAACTTTAGTTTTTTCCTTCCCTTCTGTGTCATGTTTACTTAGATCTTGTGTGACAGGAAAAAAATAACCTTTTTTTCTGTTCTGGTGTGAATCTTTAATTCAAATGATAAATATGTACTGAATTTAATTAGAATGAGTTGCTGAAAACAGCAACATGTCTTCCAAAGTTATTCACACCTCTTGTACGTTTTCACTTTTTGTCCCATTACAGCCGCAAGTGTCAGAAGCTGACAAACATACAAGAAATATAACAAATAGCTTTTAAACTTTTTACAAATGAAAATCTGAAAAGTGTGTTAACATTTATGTTGAGCTCTCCTGAGCTAACTATTTATAGAATCACATTTTGGCTGCAATTACAGCACCAAGTTATTTGTGCTCTGTCTCTATTATCCTACTAGTGAATCTCTGCTGCTCCTCTAGGTGAAACATTTTCATGTCTTCCCTATCAGTTTAGGTTTGTATGTTAGGAATTATTTATTTTTACACTTTGCTCCACTTTGCAAAGAAATAATGAAACAAAATTCCATAATGTTAGAAGATGTGAAATAGTTCCAGGGGGTATATATACATTTCAAAGCTCTGCAGATCTAACTAAGTAGCTCCAGCTGTTTGTTATATCTTTGCACATCGGAAGGACTAAGTGACTTTTTGTAGTGCAATTCCAGTCTGTCACATCAAATCTGAGTCGATTAAGAAAAATAAATTCTAATTATCCCACAGAAAATCCTTAATAATCCTTTAATTGAAATTTTAGACTTTCATCATCAATTAACATACAGTCACACGTGGTGTTTTCAATAAGGGTCCTCCAAAAAGACATGTCTCTATTTAAACTACCTCGGCCTTCAACACGTCTTCGCTGAAGTGGGCTGAGCGATGTACTTCACATGCCTCGGAAGTTGGAGCGTAGAAGCAGATGTCAGGGCCAAGTTGGGAAACAGAAAACATTTGGATTTGCTGTTTGTTTTGATGCTAGCTACATACAAGCTGAATACTATATGGCCAGCTTTGGTTCTACTAACCGGAAATGTGACTTCAGTGGGCGTCTTTGTTTTTGTCTGACTGTGAAGTCTAAAATTCAACTTCTGAGTTCAAAGAAAACACACAACAATCGCAGGCAAACTTTGGGCTTAGCACATAAAAAGCATCAGACACCCTGCTTGAAAGGATGTTGTGAAACGCACTTCTCCATCCTGAATGTTGATTTTTATGCAACTCTGAGTGACCCAGTGCAGAGGATAAGAGTTTAGAGCATGAGTAGTACTTCTGTTGCTACACAGCTTTAAGCAAAAAGAAACTTACCTTTATTTTTATTATTATTTGAAGACATTTCTCAATTTCTTTTGTAGAATTCCTTGATGTTGCTTTCTTTGACTATGTCTCTGCATTTGTGATGATTGTGTTGTTGTTGTTTTTTAATGCAAATGAAGTGGGAAGTGTCTAATTCGATTCAAGGCAAAAACAATAGGATTGTACACTTGCATCAAATTGTGCAATGACTAAGAATTATACAACAGAGCCACACTTACACTTCTCTTTAGAAATCTGGTATAAAGAACTTGTATTCACACGTCTGCCTTTGTGCATACACTCAGTTTTACTGCCGAAACTAAAGGCGGTGTGTTTTATCTGGTCCCAGCTGGCTGTTTAAGCGAGTCTGTGTATGTATGTGTGTAGCCAAAGAGGGGAGGAGAAAATAAATTACACAGCAAGCCCACTAATACCCACCATGGAACTCCATTCTGCAGGAACTCCTGGGAGTGTTTCTTTTATTCTGCTGTAATTAACTCCGTACCTGGTGATGAGCCACCCACAGGCCTAATGGTAATTTAAATTTAATGCACACAGTGATAGGCGGTAGAGCTTTTTTGATCGCAACAGCTCAAAAATGCAATCATGGGAGAAAAATGACTTTATTTCCACACTGGACCAATTTTGTGTGGCAATCTGCTTGTTCTATACCGTTCAGTGAAAAGGCCCAAAATTGAAAGTAAATTGTTTCACAGGAGAATTGTTATTACCACGTGGTTGGGTTGTAAACAATAAATGGTGTCAATAAATCAATAACTGATGAGAACTAAGTCAGTGTTGTTGTCAAGTAAGAATGTTAGTGGGAGATGTAAATTGATTTAAGCTAATTGAACCAACCAGGCTATTTTCCTTTTTTTTTATTTTCTGGTTCTAAGTGAGGATATTTATCATCAATGAGATAGTTTCAGCTCTCATAAAAAGGAGCTTTAATCGCTGCCTTTTTGCAAAATCTAAAGCGAAAATCCCATTTTGCTTCTCTTTTAGGGATGTTTGCATCATTATCTTCAAACTTTTGCTTTGTCATGGAGAGCTCACAAAGCAAATGTCATTTCACTGAACTTTCTTTTTTGGTTTGAGATAATTCTTGAATGGGTTTCTGTTTTCTCGCAGCAAAGCAATTATTCTCCAATCCGTCATTTTTTGATGTTTTGAAAAGTTTTAGTAAGTTTTGATGAAGATCATTGTGTTCAAGAACATTGTCCTTTTGATTAATATTATAAGTTTAGATTTTTTTAACGACATTATATGGTCATATGATAAGCAGCAGCCACGGTTCAAAAATCAAGTTACAGCTTTTAAAAAGGAGGGGAGGGAAATGTGGTGAGTACAGTCTATGTTAAATATGTCTGTGTTTTCTTTCCATAGTTTCAACAAACATTATGATAACTTTTAACATATGCTCTGGATTTCGAAGGTGCTTTGTTTGATAGTAAAGGCAGTTGTAGTTTACATACATCATATTACTATTTTCAGTATAAAGTATGTATTCAGGTCATTTTTTCAGGGAACTGTTATTTCATTTCTATATTGTTAATCCCAAAACTACCAATACTACTGTCAGATTTTGATGTAAAGCGCTCTTAATTTCACAAGTTTCTTCATATTGGAAGTCATTTTTTGCATCTTAAGGTTGCCTTGATTGCTGCAATGCAATGCAGATTTTTTCTATTGTTTAAAAGGGTATAAAATATCAATATGGCATATTTTATTGAAATGTAAATACATGGAGTTTCTTTTTCAAATCCATGATATTTTTTTAAACATTGTTTTGTTTTAGATTATTTTGAGAGACGTCTGTTCCTTCAGTGTCCTGATTGCAGGACACTGCAGATTGGTTCGTGTTAGCTGCAGCTTTACAAGAATGACAACACACTTTTTTTAAACTCAAGTCAGCATTCAATAACTTTGCTTCTTTCAGAAAAGCATAAACATAACTTGCCTCCTAAATCTAATTTTCTCACTATTAAACTACAGGCACAAAACAGAAGCAGTCCTTTTAAATCTTTACTCAGACATTCAGACTTGTTTCATTGCACCTTGATAATGTAATTAAGAATAAGAGAAATAAAAATAGGCAAGGCAGAAATGTAACCTTGGTATTTCTGTGGTAGAGGCCAAATGATCTCTACGGACCCTCTGCCTCTAACTATGAATGATTTATATCTAGGTTAAAAATCAATTTGCTTTCTGGGGGCTTTTAGAAACGCAATGCTCAGTCTTACATAATTTTATTTGATTTCAACTCTTATCTTTAGCTATATTTATATGTAAACAGTGTAGGTAATATGGAAATGTTTCTTACTGGTATCATTAGAGAAACAGAACACAAAGAATCGATCTCTAAGAAATAGGGAAAATGTGGAACAGCAGTCAAGCTGGAGGCAAAACACAGACTTTTAAAAGTATTTTGAGTTAATAGAAATGTTTTCGGCACATATTTAGACAGTGCTTTTTGCACTAACATCATTTGAAATTTATATTTCAA
Organism: Brachyrhaphis roseni; assembly: GCA_903066815.1. Classification (NCBI taxonomy): domain Eukaryota; kingdom Metazoa; phylum Chordata; class Actinopteri; order Cyprinodontiformes; family Poeciliidae; genus Brachyrhaphis; species Brachyrhaphis roseni. Next base: position 18,706 of record CAEFZY010066046.1, read on the forward strand.
TATTATTGAGTAAATCATCCTCTCACAGAGTGTGTAGTAACAGGGCCCATTTTCCTTGTAGCTACTCATTAATGTCAGCTTAGCAAATTAATTAGCTTGCAATGCAGTAAATCACTGAATAAAACAGTGAACATTTTTATTCAAGCCTGTAAAAGCCTGAAGGTAGACACTTGTTTCTCCTGTGGAGTAGAGTGTGCAGCTTTCTGTGTTTTTGCTATTCAGATAGTAATGTAAATGATTATGCAATATGTATTTTAATTGTAGAACCCAGTGGGAGTGGAAGCTCAGCAAATGTGTAGTTTTTGAGTTTTACATGTAGCACAGATAATTTAATAATATTAATAATGCCGATTCTGTAATTGTTGAAGGATAGGGGATGAAATAGTACAAATAATGATTTATAATCAGAAAAAAAAAACTGAAAAACTTTTAGGTTTAATTCAATTCATGACATTGAGATTAAAAAAGGTTTGTGTGCTCAAATCACCCAAAAATATCCGGTTTAGTGACAGAAATCAAGAACATGGACTCCTAAATGTAAAATTAAAATTATGATGGTAAGACATATTTCCCTTAAACATGCATAGATGATAATTCTGGACTGAGATGAAGCCAAGGGCCAATTAAATAACCCTAACTTTGATTTTTGCCCAAAAGAAGACAGCAGATTTGTTATCCGGTCAGACTTCATCATTTTCCCATACATACATAACCATGCATGTTACTGCAGTTACATCCATCCATCCATCCATTTTCTTTACACCCTTGTCCCTAGCGGGGTCGGGAGGTGCTGGTGTCTATCTCCAGCTAAAGTTCCGGGCGAGAGGCGGGGTCACACTGGACAGGTCGCTAGTCTGTCGCAGGACAACATAGAGACACACAGGACAAACAACCATGCACACACACTCACACCTAGGGAGAATTTAGAGAGACCATTTAACCTGACAGTCATGTTTTTGGACTGTGAGAGGAAGCTGGAGAACCCGGAGAGAACCACTGAAGTTACATGAAACTACATAATACAAAAGATGAAATTTACGAAAGATTTATCTGAAAACCACACCATTTCCACGAGTCACAAATCAATAATCATGTGTGTAGGACTTCATTTAAACAACAGCACACATGCCAAAAGTTCCCAGATGGCTCTAGTGAGGTTGGATGATGGAGTACAAGTTAACACCTCTGTGTGTCAACACAAGCCATTGAAACAGACATGGATGCATGTTTGGCTCAGTTAATGACCTGCCATTCTGACCTTCCTGCTGCCGGAGTCCCACTCCGTCCCTCACATCTCTCAAAGATGCATGTGCAGTTTATGAGGGTCTCTAAGAGAGGGGTATATATCTACGCATCAATCTCCAGCCGGTGTGACATTTGGGCGAGAAGTGGAGCCTGTAAAATAGATCTGAGAATGTCAAGCAAGTCGGCTGATACCTTTAGATTTCCCTGACAGCCCTTGTCGTTACACAGGACATGTCACCTGCAGAAGCAATTAGCAGAGAGCACACAAGGAATGATGGAGAGGGATGGGCCAAAAGGTCGAGATCTATTTTGTCTTTATTTTGACAGGATGAGAAATAGATATAATTATGATACATAAGAACCATTTTTCACGTTTGATATGTGGGCGACACCTTGGCATTGAACAGAATTTGCAAATAGGACCAGAAAAACACTTCTCGGTTCTGTCTTGTGTTTTTAAAGCTGACTGACAATCTTTGAAATAATGCACACCCCTTAGTTCTGGTGATATTATTAACTTGTCACTACAAATACCCAAGTCAACATTTTGACTAAACCTCAAAGACAGGTTCAATTTTATGGTCCCACTGAAGCAATACTTTTTATGTTCTAAAGGCTGCTGCTTTTTTTGGAGCAAAATACTAATTAGAGAGATATGAAGTCTAGAGATTTCTTGCTGACTGTACTTTTTTTCTCAGAAGACATGTTCTTTGAACTTAAAATTCATGAAGAACAGAGCATTTCTTTGTGACGGGGTTCTATTATGAGTTGGACAACCACAAATGACTGGTCAAGGCCGGAGATCACTTCAGTGAAATTTATCATGCTTTTCTTCACATGAACAAAAATGGCAGGTGCAGAATATACACAAAGGACAGTTTTTTTGTCCCCTTTTGACATCTTGTCATCTTTTTGTGGAGTCAGTGTGTGTCCAACAAACCCGGTGTCCTCCACTTTTACTGCCATTTTAACCGGTGAGTCCTTAAGCAATTTTTCTGACATAAACAAGTTAATATTAAGATTTTCAAAACAAACATTTTTAACACTTTAATCTCCCTCCCTATAAATGAGTTAGAGCTCCCTTATAGGGACAATGATAGATGCAAGTCTTCAGTTTAATTTTAATTCATTAGTCTTCTTAACAGCTCCACCCTAAAAGTATGAATGCCAAACTTTTACCTACTCATCACTGAAGCCAGCTTTAGTACCACCAAAACAAGAGCCACAATCTAAGAACCATAAAGCTACAGATTATTCCTCTTCAAAGGTCATAGGTCGCTCTTTGTGTAGTAGATATGAAATATTAGGAGAACTACTATTACTACAGGGATGCCAATAAGTGTGGCACTAGTGATTTTGCAGAAAACAATGCCTTTCCTAACATGTATTTCTTTTCTAAATTGAATAAAATCCAGTGGCGCTGCAGTTAGCACTCTTGTTTTGAAGCAAGAAGGTTGTGTGTTCAAATCCCAACCTGGCATATTTCTGCATTGAGTTTCCTGTGTGGTAGTGGAAGCCTTGAAAATGCCGCAAAGCTCGGCTGCCTGCATGGCAAACTGACTAAGTCAAGCAGTTAGTGTAGATGTCAGACATCAACTGATGCGTATGTATCAAATTATTAATTTTGTAGACTGTAATGACGTAACCTGAAAGACACACGAATTACATGCAAATGAAAAGAAACATTGTTTTCCAATGAGTGATTACTGAGGCTGCAGAGCGATTCTCTGCACCGCCCAGACAATCAGTTTCAATAACACAGTGTTGTTTCAGCTGTATATTAAGTGATTTTTGAAACGGGGAACTGCATAGTGTGTTTAGAACATTCTGATTAGGTAACCAGTAAATTATTGTTCCAAGCACATGCAAAGTTTTTTTTGTTTTTTTTTGTGGCTGCAATCAGTCACTCTTCCACCGCTCAATGAGGAATCCAAATAGCTATATTCCTCCTGATAAACATTTGACTGCATCACTGACGTCCACAGAAGTGGTAAATTGCCTATCTGCCTTTCATCATCAATGCTACTCTTTGTTGCTGCACCTGGAGCCTCATTGTGCTCCCTGGAACTGATTGATTTGAAAATTGTTTTCTGTCAGGATAGAGCTGAGTAAACAAGCACAAACGAGGGCCGGGAGGTGGGGACGTGTTTAGATGAGATTACATGTTGTTTCAGATGATAAACCAACATAATTTTGTGTTTCTCACACATCTTCTGCCTCTCTATCCACTGCATGTGCAGTCATCTTTTAATTGGCTTGAAGGGAGGCTTTCCATTCTCCTGCTTGGGGGAAAGGCAACTCTTCTTTTTCTTCTAAGAACTAAAAGCTCCAGCTACTTTGTGCAGTCTGCACGGCTCTGAACGGAAACAAACAAGATCTTTGAATTTTCTAATCTGTTACTGCTGCAGCCTTAAGTCGTTTTCTCTTTAAATAAAACTGTCCATCACAAACCGTTGTACAAATGTTTGTAAAAGTAAGACTATGTTCTCTACCAGAGGAGAGTGAAATGTTATCAATGATTCTGAGTGCTTAGCATTCCCTTCATGTTTGAACATTTTGCATTGTCACATTACACCCATGCATTCAATGTATTTTGGAGGATTTTATGGTTTTGAACAGTATATTGTATGTTACAATTGTTTAACTTAAATAAAGAACACATTTTTTTCACGTTTTACAGTTAAAATCAGAAAAAAGTGGCATGTAAGTGCATTTTGCTCACTTTACCTCGACACCCCTGAAATCCAGTGCAGACACTTTCTTTCAGGAGTTGCCTAAAAGTAAATTTTACTCATTTGTCATTTAAAATCATATATCAAGCTTTTCTGTGAAGGCCTCAGAAGATTATGAGACAACTTTAGAGAACAAGCAATAATATGGAGTATTTTTGATTTTCAATGTCAAACAATTTTGAAAAGAAAAAACATAATTTTCCTACAGCTGCTACTTTGTGTTTTGCAGTCACATAAAACGACAATAAAATAAATTAAAGTTTGTGGTTGTAATAAGACATTTGAAAATTGTTTTAAGAGTAATAATACTTTAGCAGAATTTTTTCAGTTTTCAGTCATAATTAGTTTTTATTCTTTGAATTGTTTGTTCTCTGTGCAGAAAGAGGAGCTAAACATTAAATTAAAGATGAAAGCTAAAAGGTAATCAAATTTCCATAAAAGGTGATATCCATAAATCCCCCCTGAAGGCCTGTGAGGGAAAACCACAACTGGACACTGAGTGCGTCACAATTTATTTCAGCATTTAATAAAAATGAGACCCAGTAATGAGAAAGTGGTTTTGGATATTAGTTGTCTGCCCTCCTGCAGTTAACAATACGAGACTAAGGTGATATATGTGGCAGGTATTAGAAAAACCTGTAATTTTGACAGCTCACAATTAATCTGCACATTCTGATAGCAGTTTAAAGCAAAACTTGCCAGACAGCCGCAGTATTATCACCACAAAGCACAGCAGGGCAGACATCTGTGAACGTCATTTTCAAGTCAAAAATAATTATTCCTACACGCTCTGCCTGCTGAACCTGAGAGTGTCATTGCAACTTCAAATATTTTGTAGTTAAGATGCAGGTTCTGCTTGTACAAAACTTATCCTTATCCTCATCGCTGTTTCCATCAAGAAGCAAACTTTTAAGCTCCATCAACAACATAGTTTGCTTTTGTAAGACATAAAGCACTTCCTATTAAACCTCTGTGCATGGGGACGACCATATCATCCCCATGCACAGCCACTGTACTGATATTTTTGAAGAAAGATTTATAGGAAAAAAGATAGCTATAGAGTGGTATTGATCTATTCTAGCTCACAAATAGACCTTATTTATGAAGGTAATAAGTCTCTAAATTTTTGAAACGAAAAAACGAGAAAAATCTTATGTGACAGGCAACTTTTAAATGAGAGGAATAAGTCAATGTTTTTCTGACAGCTAGTGCCAGTTATGTTACCCCGTCACTATTTCATATTGTTGCATTTTTATTTTTATTTTTGTACCTAAGCCATTTTCTACTCACTTTGACAATCAATAAAATGAAAGTAATTTAATATAATCTACCTTTTGTACAGTAAGGAAATGTAGAAATGTAACTCCAATAAGTAACATCTGTCAACGCACGAGGTTGCTTTGATCAATGATCATAATCTGAAATACTTCAGTCAACGGCTCCTGTAGACCAGAATTATAATCAGTGAAAATACGTGTCAGTGAACTGAGCTGGGAGTAGGAATGCAAAACGGCCGTCAAGTGTGCTCAAAACGGTGTCACAATCTGTGACAGGGGCAACTTGACCAAGACCTGTGTATGTTTGAAGACAAGGGATGTGACAACATGACTGTACTTCATGAGAAAAGACAGCACCGCAACTCTGGTTCAGAACAAGATGAGATTCTAGCAATATTTTGATAAAAACTATTGATTTATATTTTTGTTTTGATAGCATAATGATCAAAGATTGCACAAGTTAATCACAAACATGATCATGTCAATGCGTGAACTTTGAAGAATCATTGCACTGGTCTGCATATCATGCAGCAAAGCTGGAGTTGACTGCATGAACTACCTGAGCAGCCACACCCTCATTAATGATTTCACAAATTGTTCCAACAAAGTGTTTTATATTTTAAAAAAGACAATGAAATTTAGTCTTGTTAAAGAATGTTAAAATATCCCTTTGATCTTGGTTTGGTCAAGCAATATGCACCCTGAGGTTTCATTTCATCGCCAGGAATATGAGTGAATCTTTTTTTTGTGTGTCAGTGAGTGTACTTTTTATGCTTCAGCAAGGCAAAAAAAAAAAATGCCACTGAAACATTGTAGATAGTTGGGTCTATTACACATTTTGGTGCGATACTAGACTAGACCGCATCAGTCAATATTCACTGACAGATCAAATTTGCTCAGTTGTCATGACATTTCAGGAGTTCAGATTTACTTTGCTGTAAGCTCTTTGGGGCTCTTTGGATCAGATGCCAGGACTGAATTAATCATTTTCTACAGACTGCAGTATTTTTAGCATGCTTCAGTTACACAACCACAGGTATAGATTTAGACTTGGAGAGGAATAATACTACAAATGCATTACTTGTTCTTCCAGTGTTACTATAACGTGGTAATTCTGTGTTTAAACATTAAACCACTGTCGATTGATCGATATGGTATTATTTTTGCAGTTAGAGGTCGGAGAAGATTTCTTTGTAGCTTGATAAAAAAAATCTCCAAAAGGTTCAGAATACTAACAGGAAAACCTTTAGAGAACAGAGACAGTATAAGAGCAATAAACAGCAATAACCTAAAGGTAAAATGAAAAATTTGATGAAATAAGAGATTGTGTTCTGCCTCCAAACAACTGACAGACTAAAGCAATGTTTCAAAATAATACAGACATCTTTTGTGTGGAAAAATCATTCTAAAAATTTCAAAGACTTCTTGGAAGAGTGACTCAGTGATGTATTTTTTCCACTCATGTATTGTCATATGTTGGCCAAGCAGTAGGCCTACTTTTTAGTGCAATGCAATGAGAGTCTCCACTTTAAGACGCTGCAGCTCATATCAAACTTTGTTCATGTTGCAAAGAAGCTGTGTGATTATGTTATGTTTCTTTTTCAGAAAACATGAGTTATATTACTGATCCAGATATCAAATAATACTTCAAATGTTTGTGAGGGACATTAAATAGACCTCATATTGATTGTAGCATTAAAAGGAGGTATGTTTGCATAGAGTTCACTGCCACAATTAATTTTAAATGATTGGTACCATAATTATGTCTCTGAGTGACAGATAATTACGACCGACTATCCCCATTTGAGCGGCCAAGTAGATTTTAAATTATTTTTTCAGTTTCTCTTATTAATGCTCTTGGACAGGGTGATTTTTATCCCTGGTGTAGACATTTAACTGTTGATCATTGCCTATTTCACATTAGCTGGCATACAGAATAGCAAATCTCCATTTTACAAGAGAAACTGTGAGCATATTGACCTTGGCAAATGCTGTATTATACCCCTGCAGTGATGTGCTTGAATGAAAAATTTACACTAAGCAGTAAGCAAATGGCCTCTGCACTGGAGAAGAGAGGGAATCAGTTTCAGATTATTTTGTCCCTGCTGTACTATTGTGAGCAATTTCAGTTTCTCACTTTAAGATGGGATGCAGTTTTTCCTGACTGGCTGCCATTCCCATGCCCAAACTCACAATAGCCTTTGCACCGAGACTAATAGATTCCTCAAATTACCTGAAAACACTGTGCTAGTGATTGCCTGTTTATGTTCTGTGTGTGCTTGAAGTGTGCTGCAATTTCAGCCCAGAAAATTTATAGTTTGGTGTTGTCTGAGAAGAAGCAATGTTGCTATTATTTGTTTTTCAATTATAGATAATGAGCGGGAAAAAAAAAAGAAAGGGCTTTTTCATTCTGATAAATCAAGCAGCCCTGCAATACAAACAAAATATTTATTTAAACTTAGTCTGAGTTTAATCAGAATGTTTGAAGAGTAAATACAAATGTAATCATATCATGACACAAAGCAAGAAAAAAAAAAAACAGAGGAGCAATTGTTCCTTTTTCTTTTTCAGGACATAATCTAAGGACAAATAATAAAAGTATTTCAAACAAACTATAAGTGAAACTTTCTGCTTTGTTTTTGTAGCAGTATCATGTCAGTCTTTTTATGGACAATTGTCATTCATGTTGCGTCGCATAATATCAGCTCATTATTTCTACCAATACGCTGATTAAGCATTTCATTTAGTAGGGTCTCATTTGTGAAAGTGTTGAAAAAAATCATGTGTGTCTCAGTTAAAGAATACAGACAGAAAAGGTGACATTGCTTTGAATAACATTAAAAAGAATCTAAACAAAATAAGCAGATAAAATGCATGTAACAGTAATTTAGGTCCAAAACTGGAACCAACCAGAGAGACAGCGTAATTGAAAACTATGAAGGAAAGTCCTAAAAATTAATTAACTGAAACATTTACTTAGCTATTTACTTTGTATCAGGTTAGATGGTAACTTTTTACCAACTTCACACCATTCTGTAGACAGACACCGTCCCACTGACATCTGTGATTTCACACCAGTCCTTTAAAATGACATCACTGCCAGGTCTTCCTCCAGCAGCCAAGATACTCCCCTCTACAGCACCTCATGAAGTACGACATTCACTATGGCAACAGTGAATGCACAGAGAAGTCCACTGGCCTCCCACGCTCACAACATCATTGATAATACAACAGGGAATAATATTTATAGTTCAGGCAAGCCAACATTTCATAAGTGTTTGTTGCTATTTCTATTCGGGTCTCCTTTTTTATTATAAAAGACCGCAGCAACATCCGCTGAGTCTGAATTATCTCCAGTACATCTATGCTTCTCTTTTGTCACTGAAAATTAAAACAAACAAAAAAAAAACTTCTAGCGGGGGTAGCAGTATGTACAATATATTTAAAACAGAGATAATGGGATTCCACGCTATCCTCCAGACATTCAACGGTTTGTTTGTACTGTAGTCTTGAATTTTATAAAATGAGCAGCATGTTGACACATACTCATAACTTATCCAGGAGACTTGTTTTTAAGTAGCTTATGGGGAGGATCTGGGTTATTATTCTTATTCTTTGCAAAAGCAAGAGCACTTCCTCATGAGGAATGTTGCCTCTGTTTGCTTCTGGTGTTAGCATTAGTGGAGTTCTGCAGGATGAAAACGGACGACGGAACAACAGAAGAAGAGGGGACTTTGTTGGCGTTACCCCGTGTATTGTGGTTTTGGCATATCTAAAAAATAAAACCTTTTATGCAAGTACAATTGTGCAGAAATAACCACAGAAAATCACAGCAAGATTGCTTTTTTCTTGCGTAAGATGGAGCGCAGACTCCATCTCCATCTTGTCTGAGCTCCCCCATAGTTGCTGCTGAATCCTCTGACAGTCAACACCCGCGGCAGGACAGGGCACTTAATCTCAAAGCTGTAGCATCTAAGATTGCCACATGGAGCATAATTGATTGATTGTTGGTATTTTCATTTTTGATTTTAGATGAAGCAGTTGTTGATCGATAGCCAGAGACACGATCAGCTGCCGTTGTGCTCTCCATCTGCCAGCGTGATCAATAACACGAAAGAACAAAATACCATTACAGCCATTAAATCAGTATTAAAGGCATTGAGGTGGATGCATAAATGCAGGCCTCGCCACTGCTTCATGGTCATTAAGAGCTGCAGCAAGACATAGTGTAACCCTGAGGAGACTGTGCTTTAATCACAGTGTTGTATCCCCTTCCTTGCATCTCTTCCCACTCAGAGATATTTTTAAGACACTGCAGTGAGTCTATATTCCTTTTTAATTCATGGTGTTGACATTGTTCTAGCTTGGTACCTGGCGCAGCCACAACAGGAGCTGAATCCTGATCTCAGTGCTCTCTGTGTGTGGACACGTTCTCACTTCCTACTCTGGTTGACACTGGCCTGGTAATCGTGCATCATCTGTGAGAATTATCTTGTGTCGATGCATGTGTGCGTGTGTGTAGGGAGATGAAAACATGCAGTGCTTTTTAATAGATAGAGGAGATCAAAAATGAACCGTACCGAGAGCATAAGATGCAGTGAGTTGTCTACCGTGTCATTTTTATTTATTTATTTATTTTATGAAGCGATAGAATAATTAATACAGCATCCAAACACTTGTACAGAATCTTACATTGTTTTGCATCTTCCACCCAAACGGTTTGAATCAAAGTGATATTTCACTTTTGCAAATAGTTCCATCTTCCCTTATAACTCTGAGTAGCCATGCTTGAAAAATAAGATCAGGGTTGAGAGGCTGAGACAGGTTTATCTAAATTAATGCATCACTAAGTTCACCGACTGCAATAATGGAATGCAGTGCAGTAAAAAATGAAACACATTCACTGTCTTGTCCCTGCAATGAATCTTTTGACCGCAGCGAAGCTTGGTCTAACCCAGAAATGATTGTCAGAACAGACTTTAAACTGTTTTCTGTGAACTTTTGTCATGTAAGAAAAAAACAACAACAAAGCTATTACTGGATGAGGCTTGTTTATTGTGGGGAAATATGGACAAAATATGGATAATCCTACTGATGCATTTGGCAAAAACACAACTGAGAAACAACTAAATCACTGGTCAGCTAACTTCAATACTGTTAATTATGCAAATACTGCATAAAATGAAACAATTACACTTTTATTCTCACTCTGACTTTAATTCAGACTAAATTGTATCTGTTTTAGCTCAGTCCCAGCTTCTAAAATTAAGACTGCTTCTTTTTCAACAAATCAAAAATATGTCTGCCATGATACACAATTATACGAAGGTATAACACAATAAATAACCTCCAGCCAGCATACCAGTCAGAAGTAAATGTTTTGCCCCTACAATTAACACGTTTTGGTGAATAATACTCAGCTCAACCCCAGAACGAAAGACAATGAATCACAATAGGGCCAAGGGGGGAAAAAAAGCCCAAGGGGTTCTTCTCTGTTGACAGGAAAAACCAAAAAAGCGGTGTGTCAGATTTTCTTTGAATTTGATAAAAGGCATACTGACAAGCTGCAAAGTTTCTAGGAGAATATCCTTTGGACTGACAAAACCAAAGGACATGAAGAGAAGAAAAAGTAAAAAAAAAAAAAAAGAGTAACATACCGACTGCAAAGCTCGGTTTAGTGTTGATGGTGCTTTTCTACATTTGGCATGGGGAACCTTGAATAAGTGCAGGGTGCAATGGCATCTCAATGCTACTAAAGAATCTAGGGTTGACACATAAAGTTCAGTGTCAAAAAAGCTCTACCTCAATAAAAGGCTCTGGGTCATCCAATAGGAGAATGGCCCAAAACATAAAGCTAGAAGCACTAAAGGATGTCTGAGAAAAGGAAAATAAAATGTTTGGACAAATCTCAAATGTCCCCCATGATCCCAGAAAGGAATCTTAGTGCATGGAGGTGCCGTCCTTTAAGCATGAGATGGGTTGAGCAATTTCCTTAGAAAATTGGATTAAAGTATGAGTTAGCAAATGAAACGTTCTCATTGTGAAGAACATAGATGGTTGGTCATGACGAATATGCAAAAGTTGCTAAAATGGCAACTAAATGGTATCAAAAATACTTGAATCAATAATCCAAAGTCTGATTTCTGTCGAATATGGAATTAACATTAACAAACAAGAAGCCAAACCTGAGGAGTCACTATTTTAGCATTTTTCTTGTCTTTTATGTATTCTTTAAAAAAACTTATTTACATTACATGCTGACACAGGACTGATACAGATATATCAAATAGGTTTAAATGCAAAATCTGGGAGTAGTTTAATGTGCAACTCTTATTGTTGAATTCTTTTGGTTCAAGCATTTGTATGTGACTAAAAACAAAAGCAAGTAGTTAAAAATCACTCTCACTGCCAGTATTGTTGTTGTGAAGGCTCTTGCTTTGAAACCTTTGTGTGACTATTTGTCACAAACTCAAGTATTAAAGGCACATTTCTGCTGCCCCATAAAACACCAAAGCACCTTCAGCAGGGTTCCTTGGTGAAGTGATGGCAGTGACCAGGAGCCTTCAGGCTTAGAACAGTATTACTGCTACTGAGCTGCCATGTACTCAATCTGGCTTCTCCCCAAACAACTCCTCTGCTCCTCAGGCCAGTCATTTTCTGAGTTGGAGCTGTGTCGATATTGACCTCCCACAGGTACATGACATTCCTTCCATTATTTCCCTTTTCACTCCTGCAAGAGAAAAAAAAAGTGGGCGCACTCCCTTCACTCTCTTGATTCATAACCTATCAGTCGTCAGTCAGAGCTTTTGGTTATGGTCCTTGTGAGTGAGCGTCTTTTTATCCTGTGACTTTCCTCTCAGAATATGTCCAAGAAGAAGAGGTTGCCTGTAAATAGATTTTCTTCTTCTTCTAGGCTTTTAAACCTACATAGTCTATATAGTGGACTAATTTCAACATGCCTTTGAAAGTTCATTCTAAAAATGAAAGTACTTCTTTCACCTTCAGATTTTGTCTGTTTTTGTTTTACCTTTTTGGGCTGCATGGATTGCAGAGTTGCCTTGCAGCAAGAAGTTCTTGGTGTCAAATCCCTTCCTTCACGTACAACACAAAGTAATTTTTCATGATGTATGAATTGTTCTGCAGATGAATTGTTCTCCAAGATGGACTCTTTATAACTAACTTAATGCAAATCTTCCCAGATAGGTGGAAGGGTACCGGAGTGTCCAAAGAGAACCAGGGAGGAACTTACAAACCCAACACATCGCCTTCATGTTGCAAGAAAACAGTGCACACAGTGCCATAACGCAATCATGGACAAAGTGTCTTGGCTGGACCAAGCTTTGGCCTTCTGTGAAATTGAGCATGACACATGTAGATAAAATACACACTGAGTCAGCATCCCAATGCAGAAGGTCAGTGATGGCTGATGGCCTTGGCAGCTTGTTGTAGTAATAGGGTGCATCTCAGTCCCTTATCTTTTTCTCTAAAGTGGCTGCCACTCAGAAAGTGACAGAGGAGTGAGATTCCATCTGTCCTTCAAAGCTGCCTAAGGGAAGTTACTCTGGCCAAAATTACAAATGACACCTAATTCTGATTCCAATCAGTATTATATTTCCAGGACAAACTTGATGCCTCTTCAGATTCAGTCTGTGATATATTTAACTTCAGTCTGAGCAGCTTTGATCTATGTTAAACCCCAGACAGAGTCTGCATGGTATCCTCCCCCGTGTGACTCTATTATCACTCTGCATTTTCACTTTGGAGTTTTTCTGCTGTCTTATCTAGGGGTTTATCATGTTGCTTCACCCTTTTTCTGCTAGAAAATGTGACTCAAAACTGTCACAACAAAAACTGTGAAAGTTTCTATCTCTTTTATCCCTCATTTATTCTGTCTTTTCACACCTTTTGCTCCGAACCCTCCCTAGTTTTGACCTCCTTTGTCACAAAAATGTCCCAGTGGAATCCTTCTGCTCTATTCTCAGCCACCTCTTTTTACTGGCCCATGCCGCTACAGAATGTTTGCAGCGGGAGCTGCTCTGATTCCATCTCCCAAACAAATGACTGCTGAAGAGATAACGAGAGAGGGGGAGGCAAAATGATGGTGCGGGTGAAGAGAGGGCTCTAGTTCCTCAGAGATAAGCAAGAACACTGAGCGTCGGTGCGTGTTTTGTGTTTTGTGTGAGATTGTTTTCAAGGAATGGAGGCAGCGGAGTCAAAGCTCCCCCAGGCACCACAACATGTCACCTTATCAGCCACTGACACTCAAGCACCAGCGAAGACCACCCCTCACTGCTTCTTCCTCTTGATCAGCCGTGATAGGCTGAAAAGTCTCCTTCTACGCTCTGGCTCTCAAACTGCCAAAGGTAATCATGTGCAGAATCATGCCACTATCAACTGTGAAGACCCTGATATAAAATTGACGTACTCCCAGGCATCAAGACATGCATTTTGTGGAACAACATTCTCCCCTTAAGGACAAAACTGCGAGTGGAAAAGGGGATAAAATCTCTTTGAGTGTTTTCAATGAAATTTTGAAAAACAGCTGCACGTCACGGGTCAGCAGCTTTGTTAAATTTTGAATGAATCTGCAGTGAATGGATAATTGCGTTTCCCTTGAAGAAAATCACAGTTGCTTTTTTTTAAAAGGGAGCTGAATGTGAATAATGGATCGCTACGTTCCCTGTGTCCTGAAGATTCTCTACTTTCTCAAACACACGCTTACACACGCCACCAAATACATGTGAAAGTTTCTTTTTGTTTTTTGTTTTTTTATTTCCCCAATGTTTGCTGATTTTACAAATCTTTTCTGGCAAAGCAAAACAGATTAGTAATTAGATCATGCACTTGTTATTTATGTCTCAACTAGAAAGCATATCACAGTTAAATTGTTTCCTCTTTTTTGCTCGTTTACGCTACACTCGACTGCCACCCCTTCCTGTTTTCATCTGTACTCTCAGATCGGAAAATATCATGTTTTTCATTATAAGGCCTCTTAGCAATGAACTTTAAAGGCTTTACTAAGAGTTGTTTTACCATCTCTATGTGTTTCGTCAAAGGACAGACATTCAGAGAACCGCACTTCTCTACTCTTGTGGATTCATGGATTTCCTACCATTTCTCTCCTCCTCGAATCTCATTGTTTACCACCGTAGACTTCGCATAAGTGCATGATCTAGAACTGGTTAATGAACTTTCTTTTGTCAAGACCCGCGATGACATTATCAGTACTGTAATATGATGGAGATGTGCGTTTACTGTTCAGGGATTACAAGAAAAGCTGATTTGTTGTAACACTCATTTGCAATTGATTGCAAAACCATAACAAACTGCAGTGTTAAAGCTCAGGATGTAGTTGTTACCACTGTGTTACATCATCTTATCTTCCAACAACACTATGTAGGCTCTCGGTTAATAAAGATGTTCCTGAGCCCATGCAAGCAGTGACTTCTACAACACAGAGCCGGAAAATTTCTAATGCGGTTTAGCTTGAGGGCAGTAAGATCGCAAACTTTCCTTATTGGCTTTCAGTGAAGTCCCTTGTGTACAGAGATATATCTGGATTCTCTATATCTTTCCGTGTTTGATGTACTGTAGACTGTCAAATCCCCTAAATGCTTATTACTATTACACAGAGAAACATCACTCAAAATCTTTATCTGACAGTACTTTCATATGACTTCTTAGTCTTAGCAGCAAGTTCTTCTGCACCTTTGGCCTTCCTGGATGCTCTATTTAATCCAAATGGTCTATAGTCTTACTTGCAGTTGAGTAGTTAAATTATACTTCAAAAGAGCACAATACTTTTGCCCTATTTTGTTCTTCACAAGGTTTAATCTTAAACTTGCTCATGTAGAAACAAATCCTCATGGTCAGCCTTCCAATTACGAATAGATATTGTTGGGCAATGTGAGAGCTGCATCAGCTAATCAAGCAAATGACCAGTGGGATTGTGAGATCAGCCAATCAGGGTTCTTGCAGATGTGACTCAAGGAAAATGTTTTTGTTTTATTTCCTCTTTCAGCTAAATCACTAACTGGTAGGAGTTGCTTTGCACATTCAATGTTTTTACACTCATATCTTTTCACAGGATACAATAATCAGAGTTTGAACATAATACATAAGAGAATAATGTGATCAACCTCTGTGATCTTGTATTGGCTTATAGGAGAGTTCAGTGGAGCTGCGGGTGGCTTTATAAAAACAAAATGATACCACAGCTTACAATGTCAGGATAATGCAACTACTTTTGAGAGATCAGCCTAATGCTTTGAGATTCAGTATGTGATTTGTTTTGACGACTAAATTAAGTAGCAAAATGCACCGGAAGACAAAAGCTCAATCTTTTGAAAACAAATGGCCAAAGTTTAAATGTTGTTTAGTTTTACTAACAGGTCTGTACCGACTCTAGCGTGTTTTTGTATGAGCGCACAGCAGTGATAGAGTTCTTACCTTTCAGGGTAAATGTTGACTCTCTCTTTTGCATAAAATAGCTAAAGTTTTGTCCTAGATTTTACTTTGGGACAGTCACATTCAGTTTAGGTTTATCATGAAACAGCATTATTTTTTTTTTTTCAATTTCAAAGTTTACCAAAACGATTAACACCATCCATAGGTGTGATTAGTTGTCATATTTTTTTGGGGGGATGACTGTAACTTTAAAATAAGTATAACAAGTATTGCAAGTAAATGGAATTAAAATTATTTTTTCATTGCTTGAGGATGCCATCTACTTGAAACTGTTTTTTCATGCTGGTGCCACACAGGTCATAGTAAAACAAAACCGTCAGACATTTTATGTCTTCTCTTTTCTCTTTATGAAGTCATATAGTTGAAATAAATTGGTATTGATAGCTTACCACAACGAAAGTCAAATTATCTTTAATTATTTACTTGGCTTAATGAATGAATCCCAGAAGGATGAAAGTTTTTTATTTATTATGACTTGCTTGAGTAATAAAGACAAAACCCGTTCTCTATGTCTGCTCCAAATTATACAACTTTAATAAGCACTATAAAAAAATCTATATAGGAAGTCTCTTTCAAAGGTTGTTTTTTTTATGTGTTGAAAAGCTGATGGATAATTGGACAAACATCCAAGTCACCTGTGTTGGCCTTTTCACAGTCCAGACAGTTCACACAGTCTGATCGCTGTCTGTACCTTGTCAGAAACATACCATTTATATATTCTATTTTAGCAAACCTCCACATCTCTCTGCCTATCCCCATGGATACGGTGGAGCTGTTATCCGCAGCATAGCGATGTATTTCTTCTCATTCTTCCTACATAAAAAGAATTCTTGCTATTTATGTCCTCGATGTAAGGAAGTACCACATCGTGGAAAAATCATTGTGAGATTGAACATAAATGAAGAGTACATACAGCGTAAAAAGCATCAGGTTGTCACGCTTTTCTACAGCTTTGAATTCTCTGTGTATCCACTGTGCCTCATTGAAAATAACCAGCAACAGTCTCCTAACAGCTGTCACTCACTGCTTTGTCTATGGGTGGTTACTGCCTACCTTACTATCCTGTGTGCATAAAATCCTCCTCGGCAGAGTCCTTGCGGAGAAGAATTTTAAGGCAGTTCAGCAGAAAGAGAGAGAGAGAGAGAGAAGCAGAGGTGGATTTTTTATTCAAGTTTTATGGCCAAAACAAAATGTAAGCCTACAAAAGTCGTCAGACCTTATTGTCATTTTGGAGATGCAGCAGCTGACAGGCGACAAACAAATGTTCTTTGGCGCATTGATGTTTTAATAGCATGTTTGATAAAAACAGGAAATTAGCAGAGAATGAGCAGAAGTGCTGGATGTGATCCTTTATCAGATGTATAAGTTCACGACGCCGTCTACTACAAAATTACACGCCTTCTTGGGAGTGTGAAAGAGATTTTTTCCAGATTCTTCAAGATGAAACCATCCTCACACTCAGAACTTATGAAACAGGGCTTCACTGTGTATTGTGTCCAAATACATGCTTCCCTGATCTTCTCCTGAATGATTCGAGCATCAAGAATCCAAGAATGAACTGAATCTGTGCAGGTACAGCATGCAGCACCAGGTTTCCCTACTGTAAATATGGTTTTATGATGGAGACACTACAATAATGCCATATGTGCCATTGTCTGAGTTCATCTTGATTCAATTAGTCAAGTCTGCAACATTTTAAATACCTATGCCTGTAAAATATCTGTATGTCTTATTTATTTGTTCATAGCTCTTTGAGATGAACTTGTATTGTTATATATTTACTTTTAGAATCAGGCTGTTTTTCTTGTACAAATGAAACAATGAAATGAAATTCATAAAAAAAAAAAAAAAATGCCCAGACTAATTGCCATATTGCCAGGTCATGTTTTCACAAGCAAATCTAATTAAAAAAAAGTATCTGCTTCTTTGTCTTAGACATTTTGTCAGTATGAAGAAAAGTCAAATGCATTTTTATGCACCATTCGCATCTGATAGTGTTTCCATGCTACACTAATTTCCTCAACTGAATTGAGGACACAAGAGGTTAAAAATAGACAAAATAAATCTTTGGTCCTACCTACTTTAAAGTGTGGATAAAAAGCATTTTGAGTTGTTGCTATTTTTACTTCTTCCACTACTTTTGGGTATTTGTTGTGCGTCCACCTGTTAAGACAGAAATGACAGTATTACAAGGCAATAAAAGCATTTTATTCTGCTTATTAATAGTGTGACAAGTGAGAGACAGTTAACACAAAAAAGGGATTAAAAAAGGGATGTGACATAACATTTTTATATTTATTTAATTGGTGAGGAATTGGTAATAATTACACAGTTCACGAAAATAAAACCCTCAGTCTTTACTTCAAAGTGGGGATTAAGATTAAGGACTTACTGCGGGGGCTCTATGTTTAAAACAGTCACTAGATGTATAACCCCTTCCCATATTTTTAGCTCATTACCAAAACATTTGGGGGAATTAAATAAAAGGTCTTATTTAAAAAAAATAAAATATCTGGTGCTTTGAGCTAATAAGGCCTTTCTAAAATGAGCAGATGATGCTTTGAAAACAAACGTTTTTTGAGAATATTTGAAGTGATCTACACCGCGAATCCTTTTAGGCAATTTATTTGCACAAGCTCACAATTTTACAACTTCTGTTCAGCTGTTCATTAGACCAAAAAAAAAAAAGGGCCATTAAACCCAAAGAGCTGCTTCAGGAGTAATCTGCAGAGACTTGAGGAGGGAACTTGTTGACACTTGGCAAACCTTTTGAGATAATTTAATGCCCATTTCAGGATATTTTTCCCAGAAATTTTGAACATCTGTTTTAAGAATCCAGACCAGCAGATAGAGTTGTTTATTTAAGGGAGCAGCTGATTGAGCTTAACGGCAACGCCAGATGATGCCCAGGATAAAAGCATGAATACCAGATGAGCTAGACGGAGATTTTATAGATGTAGAGCTGGATCAAAACAGAAAGCATAAAGGATGAAGGTGATGCAGCTCCTTCTTTAAGCATCGTGGGAAGTGAATGCTGTCAAATAACATAGAAGGCAATTTGAGCAGTAGAGAGCACATTGGGTATAATTCGGGATGCTTTGTTGTGTTTTTCGCTTTGCTTGACGTCGAGAAATCACTGCCGAAGACATTTCAGCACAAAGTTTTCAGATTTTGAAAATTCTGAAGCATCCAGCCTTCATTCTGCTTCTTCAGTTCTGTACAGCAAGATGGAACAATTACATAAATGTTTTATTCTTTCCGCTTACTGCAACAAGCCTTACTTTGGACATTACATTTTTTAGAAATGTATTTGTATTCAGCATAAATTCCTTCGTTACGTGTAGGAACATAATTTCTTAGTGGAGCTCAGTAAGGTTTCATTGAATTGAAAAAAGATTGTGATCTCGCTGCTGTGAAGTGCTTTTTAAACGAGCATGTTCGCTGTGTTCTCTCTTTCTATCTTTTCCTTTTTTGGACCGAAATGAATTAATGTTGGGTTGGAAGCAGGGATACAACCAGAGAGCAGAATAAAAACGTTTTGAGGGCCAATGTGTGTGCAGAAAATGAGCTTGAATTACTGCTTTTTACCCTGGGCACATTTTTTACTCACTCATCTCCGCTTGGTTGTGAAACTGCACAAAACCTTCACATCAACTATAGCTTTGAGGTGGGGAGGGGTGCAGCAGGACGGAGCACAAACACCACCATTAGAGACCATTTGTAAGAAGCCCTCTTCCCTTAAAGCTTCTTGATTGTGTGTTCTTTGCTATGTGCATTGATGGTGATGCACATCAATGCATCACCAATTACATTCCTCACGTTCACTAAGTAACTAACTTGAGTGTTTAGAGGAGGGAGCACATTTAAAGGAAGGAGCACATAAATGGTATTTCCTGATTGATTTTGGAGTAAATTCAGATAGAGCAGGATCAATGCCGGAAAACTATGTCATGTTTGTATGCATAGATATATTTTCCACAGATGGGGTTGCTGGAATTACATTGCTTACAATTACTGGGAGGCAGAAGGTTAGTGCTGCGCTCTTAGTTCTCAAGACATACAGTAAATGACCCATACGCTCTACATCCAGCATCTAGATGAAAATGGTTAAAGGTTTATGTGTGCAGGTCATTGCTAAAGTACTTAAATCCTTTAAAAATGTTTTAGATTTTGACCTGTTGCAACCCCAAAGCTCAGTGCATTAATTTGGCATTTTATGCAATGACAAATCCACAATATACCAACATGATATACCAACAAGATATAGCACATAACTGTGCTATATCTTGTGGAAAGGGAAATATTTTTCACAAATAAAAAATCTGTAACGTGTAGCATGCATTTGTATTCAGCTCCCTTTACTCTTATGCTACTCTGTGAAATCCAACATAGCTAGTTTTGCACAAAAGTTAGTAAATTAGTAAGCAAGTCTGCTAATGTAGATATAAAAGAAACCCTTAGAGTTTTGTTAGATAATATTGTAGTGAACGAACATCATAATGAAGAAAAAGAAATAGAACAGACAGGTCAGGAAAAAGGTTTCTGATCAGAGTTGATGGAAGGACGGATGAAGTTAAATTTAAACCAATGCTAGAAGAAAATCTGTTGAAACTGGCGTGGAGTTTCCACCAACCAGTAGCAGAAGGACCCTGAATATACAGCCAGAGCTACAGCATAATGATTTAAGTCAAAGCATATTCATGTGTTACAATGTCTCACTTAAAGTGTAGACCCAAAGAATTAGTGGTGAGATGTGGAAAAGTTGCAGCTCACAGTCATTCTGTATCAAATGAATCATTTTGGCATAAGGTGAGTCTTCAGAGTATCGACACAGAGATGTAAATGCAAAAACATTTCCACCCTGTTCAACGTTTAGGCAAAATGAATTGAAAGCCGTTTCTTCACAATGTTGTGTTGGTCACAGAAAATCCTAATAAATGATGTTACAGTTGTGATGTAGCAAAATGTACAAGCAAGAGGCATAAATATTTTCAGAAACCACTGTGTAGAACGGCACATTGTGTCTCAAAGAAAGAGTTCAACATTCTAAGAGAACATTTAAATTCAAACTAGCTCATTTGCAAAAAAAATAATAATAATAAAGAAAAGAACATTTCTTTTTATTCTAAATTTGTTAGTGTAACAAACATAAATGCATTTGTTAACTGCTGCAGTTTTGCACTGAATGCAGAGGAAGGGCTCAGCAGAACGAGTCTTAGCATCTTCAAGTGATTTTGTTGCTCTCAGCTGTTTACTCGACCACAGTGGGTGTAAGCAGCTGTGACCGCAGAGAGCGTGACAATTTGCTGGGCTGGCCAGCAAGTTCAGTTATGCAACTCTTTTTCATGCTCCAATCATCTGCAGTGCGCGCGCCTAATTTGGTTGCTACAGAGCTGAGGCAGCTGCGCCCCATCTGAAGATCCATAAGCCTGAGTGGAGCTCATGATTTGTCTCAAGCTCTCTTTCAGTCTCTGGTCATGATGCAATAGAAATGATTAAAAGCTAATGTCCAGTAATGTTGGGATTGCGAGAGTATCTTAGAGTCAGACATTGGTAAACCCTAAGCTCTCCCTGTAAACACAGCGATGAGTGAGCCTGGCTTTATTATCCTCACAGGGGCATTCTTGTCCCCAGCTGTTCTCCAACCATGCAACAATGAGTGACAGAAATAGATAAGATACAGCCCGTCACACCGTGCACCAATGGCACATTAAGCAGTCGGAATATAAGACATTCATTTCCTTCAGTCAGTCAGTCAGAGTTGCTGAGGCTACAGCCTCCAGTACCTCGGGGGACTTGTACCTGAGCTTATAGGATATTATAGTGAAGCAGTTATTGAACAGCTGAATAATGTCCAGCGCTGTGAAGGCTCTGAGTGAATATTGAACCCTAAGGGGATGGGTTTGAGGTAGTCAGAGCTATCTCCACATCTTTAAATCACTCGTAATTGTCCGGGGCAGTGCAGAGCTGTGCACGATAAAAAGGGGAATTTGGAGAGTGCTACAAACCAGCCGTTCGAATTATTCAACATTTAATTAAACACAACAGTTTGTAAACAAACAGTAATCAATAATCATCCAGTTTTAAAATTAACTACTTTATCTTGGTGAGAAATCCGATCTGAAGATGCTGCTTCTGTCTTCTGTTTGCTGTTTTTATTCATCGTCAGCCATGTTTGTCTGATGTGTTTATACAGGAAGCAGCATGACTGAATTTATCATCTCTTTGTAGACCAGGAGCTGACATAACATTTATGGTTAAGTAGCTGTTTATATTTTAAAGCTTGTCTAAGGGAGATGTGATTTTTTTTTTTTTTTTTTACATTAAACAGATGTTTTGAAATAGACCTGGCATTACAAATATAGACAACCAAAGCAGTAGGTTGGTGAATTATAAATCAAAACTCCGCTTAAAGAATATTGGAGAATGTTCCAGAGGGAGGAAACCCCTAGGAAGACCTCCAACTCGATCAATGGGCTATAAAAACAATTGGTATTTAAATAGTCTTAGTAAGTTTATAAAATCTTCAGAGACACAGAGAGAAATCAATCAAAAGAAATGCCTAGAAACTGATAAGTTTATTTATTTTATTTTAACAGTCTGTTAAATCAGTGCAGAGACAGTATGCCAATATGAACCAAATGTGAAATGTGAATTGAAGATATTTGAAGCTTTTGATCATTTAGGTTGAATTCCCAGTATGAATCGACAGAATCTGACTTCATACAACAGACTTTTTAAACCATAGAATTTTGCCAAGTAAGCAAAGCCTTGAACATTTTCATTTATTATGGGAAGTGAGAAAATTTTAATCTTTCAGTTAGACAATAAAAATGCTTCCCGACTTCCCTTAAAGACTGAAATCGATAGCTATAAACTCTGTGGCCTTCGAGCCATCAAGCCACTCTGTAACTTTTTTTATGTCCTCTGATGTGCTGCAGCGGGCTGGGGAGACCAAACACACGGAGTCCTCTGTTCTCCCGCTTTCTAAACCAAGAGTTCACATCGAAATGGCATAATACAGCTGCGGTTTCCAGTTTGAACAAATTTCACAACCTGTGCTTGTTCCCAGTCCCTCTCTTTCTTTCCACTGCCATTCTCAGACCAACATATGTTTGCTACCCAAGTCTGTCGAATCTATGCACTCCATTTTATCATTTTGCCTTTTCTGCTGTATCAAAATGGAATCGAATGGCAGGCAATCTATATGGAAATTGTATATAGGTGGTATACACTGAGCTGAGGGAAATGGGTATCCCTCGTCTTAATCTGTTGCTGCTCTGCACAACAATATGCTTTTTGTTGAAATGGCTACGTGGTTCATCTATTTTATGCTTCTATTTAGAGAGGAGCACAGGACTGTGGAAAACGATGGTGCTGCGGGTTTATTTTAAATGAGTCCAACGACAGTTTTTGGAAACAGAATCAAAAAAATGGGATGTATAATATATGTTTATAACAGCATAGATTGTAGATGAAACCACCAATTTTCTGTTGTGTGCTATAGCTGTGGGTTGAATCAGATGTATAGATGTGCCACAATAAAAACACAGTCATGTACTTTATGGGACAGAAAAAATGAGAAGCAGGATATTCTGGGTTAATTGACAAAAACAATATTTTCTTTCTTGAAGCCTATCTGAACAACATTAAAGGTAAAATCAAATTACAATGCAAATCAAATTTATCAATGTAGATTCAGTCTTTAAATCAGTCCAACAATCTATCAAAATTGTCTGTTCTTTACATATCGCAGGGAAAAGTCTTGATCACAAATTTAACAAACCAAGGAGATTCTTTTCTATCAGAATTTTTTTTTTTAAGAATTGTAAAAATGATAACACATAAAAGATCAGCAGCCAATTTGCAAAAATTAATTGATAAAGAGGTTGTGGGATAGGACAGTTTTCCACAAAAAACCTTGACTCTTGCTTCTAATTTGTTGTTTGTTTTAGGAGGAAAGTTTAGGAGAGAGAAAGAGGGATAGAAAAGGAGGGCAAAATTCAAAGTTTCTTAACCACCTTGAAAAACCTGCATGTTGAACCACTCATGTTGCCGTTATGCATTTTTTCAACTTGCCAAATTTGCTGGAAGCTCTCATATATTACTTTGCAGCTCACAGTGTCCCGCTACATAAAGAACCGGGTGAGTTACTTTTTCATGACCTCACCATCTCTGTCATTTTTTATTGTAAGTTGCGTTAAACTGTCCCTATGGCAATTACATTTAAATTTTCCATGATTGCCACCAAGTCGTCAAGAAAATATTTGCCCAGTGATGGTTTAGCTTTCCGTACGATATTAGATCAAAACAACAAAAGTGGATTGCAAAGAACAGCTCTCCTGGAAGTTAGCAGTCCAAAAATATCCAACAGCTGTGTTGACTTTTCTTTCCCTTCAGCAAATGTATGTGATTGTAAACAAATAACTGAGGACAACTCACAGCTTCACTTTGTGCATCAGTTCCAAGCTTCTAAGTGCAAACATTTACCATGCTGTTGCACCCTCTATTTATTTTTGCAGCATTGCACGCAATGACTAAGACCATTTAGTGTCAATGAAATGTTTTCTAGTTCTTTCTTGATACAGAAGTGCAGCTGTTTCATATTTTAAGACCTCACTGTCACATTTTGGTTCGTGTATATTTGACCAAATATGATAAATAGGGACATTTTGGACTGAAGCGAAGGTATTTTGGCACAAAACTGCATTATTACAGAGCAAGATTTTAATTTTTGGAAGAGACATAAAAAAAAGAAGCCAAAAAAATGGTTGGATTGTTTTCTATGACTGATATACTACAATTTTACATTACTTCAAAAGCAGGAGATCTTAGACACTGTCTGGATATTGACTTTCTACAACAACTGGGGTTAAAGCTCCCATGCATGTTTCAGCCTGTTCAGCTCTCTGTTTGTCCACTGTCATGTTTTTTTGCCATGGGCGCTTTGATTTAGTCTGGGACTCTGGGAGGGTCATTCTAATATTTGCTGAAAACACCCTTCTGCTTTTCACTATGATCCTGCTGAAACATGCACTTCTGTCACTGGAAGGATTTTTGAGATCGCTGCTTAAAGCTTTCAACATTTCTAGACTATGTATGAAATGAAAAGGTGATTAAATATAGAGCTAAAGTGATGTTAGGGATTCGCATTCACTGGTTAAGAGTTTTTTGCATTACTGTTATTTTAGAGATCCTTTACCATAATTGTCATGTTGTAAAATAATTCATATTTAAATGATTTCTTAATACTACACATCTGGCACTAATCAGACCTGAGTATTGTCAGCAAAATCTAATCAGGTCTGATAATAAAGTTAGCTTGAAGGTCTGAGACATTTAAGCATAACCAAAAAATAAACCAGAAAAAATCTTGAGTGGGGGACATACTTTGTATTTATATACTTTTTCTAATTCAATTTTTAATTTGTTTTTTTTTTTTACAAATGTATTATTGCCATATTCTGTGACATTTATGGTGCTGTTTTGACCCTTTCTCTCAAGTTAAGCAATCTTGGTGCTTGTCTAAGTTTTTCCCTTGAAGAACAAGAGACTTTTATGTTTGCAGTATGTAATTAAACAGAGGTTTATTGGAATGGCTTGGTATTTGAGGTTTTTGAACTTGAGCAGGAACATGCTGCTATTCTAGTCACAAAATAAGTGTTGTGACTAGAATAACTGAATTTGACATTGTATTCCCTCATAATGAACGCTGAAAAGTGCAGAGTTAGAAATAGGAGCCTCTTTTGAGTCAATGATTTTAATGCTGCTGAAATTATTTCAAAAGCTCTTACCTGCAGAGCACTAATTCAATGCAAGAATTAGTGCATCATATTTGTGCTTATCTCTTTTTTTGTGACCAAATACAACTCCTGCAACCAATCACCGCATAAAACTATGTTTTGTCAAAATTAAGTATCTGCGCTAATGACATTTGAACACAATGCAACATGCAATTTTATGGCAAAGAGAAAAGAAACTTTGGAGAGACACAACACTGTGCTGCTGCAGGTACACACTCTGTTGGATGCCCTTTTGAGACTCACCTAACCACGTGCAACTCATTCTGACCACCTTACCCCGCTGCTTTCTGTCTAACAAAGGTCAGAGCAGACTCCACAGTGCAGCTTTCCTCAGCTGGACCGAGAGTGCTGGTAACGGTAAAGACACAGCAACAGGTCTTGGTTGAGCTTGTGACTTCATTGCACTTTGAAATCTCAGATGGAGAGCGGAGCAAAATCAAACACAGAGTGCAATGAAGGCCAAGTTGGGGGGGCGTCGATATCAGGACTGAGGGGAAAGACTTTGACAAGAGCAGTGCAGAATGAAATCCCCACCCAATAAAGAAGTCTGAGGTTAGTGTATATCGGCTTGAGTTGTTACTATTATCTCATGGGTTCTTTAGACATTTTCTCATGAAAGGCGCATAAATCTTTAACCAGGAAACATTACATGTTGCTCCTGTTTTTTTCTTTAAAGTAATTCTTCTCTGCTACCAATTGTTAAAGATCTATTATTCTCAAGTTTTTATCAAATGCATAAAATATTCAGCCGGTTTCGAAGGTAACATCTTTTATTTGCAGTGTTTTGAAAGGTACACATACTCTTTAAATAGTTTTGAAGGTTTTCTAATGGCACTGGTGGCCTTTATTCAACAGTTGCTCGACAGGAAATAGGGCCGATAGAGAAGGAGAAGATATTTAGTAAATTGCCAAGGGCTGGGAATTGAACTGGAGACAATTGCATCAAGACTGCAACTTTTTCATATGATGCACCTGCTCTATTGATTCCAATGTTTATGTAATTTATTTAGAAATGCCTGTGAGAGACCAGGGTGCTAAAGTTCTGGCCGCTTTTCAAATTGTCTGTACACCGATTTGGATTCTGAGTATACTATGCTCATGTGTTCATTTCATGTGTTTGTGTGTTTATGCTGCTTTTGGGGAAATTAGTTCAATGTCTGATGTTTCCTGCATCATTTAAGATGATGCAAGAAGTTGTGTTACAACCTTTTGCCTCCATTACAGCTGTTACTCTTTGGAAAATGTTACCCAAATCTTGACACATCTAGAGACGGGAACGGCCAATTCTTCTTTTAACTGGATTAACTTCTTATTTTTCTGTTCTTCCACCTTACAACTCAGAGCTACTTTGTGTAGGTCAGTCATATAAAATCCCAACAAAGTGAAGTTTTCTGTTGCATCATTACAAAAAGTTGCAAAAGGTTTAGTATCACGAACACTTGCAAGGCAATGTGAACTTTAATGTTTACCAAGTTTGTTTGCGCTGGTTTTTTAAAATAAAAAGTTCTTGATGACTATTTTTACACATTTAACCAAGTCTCTGTCCTACTTTGAATTCCAGGAAACACCTCATAGGATCCCACACGGGTTCAAATAAAGCTTTGGTGGAATTAAATGTTCCCACACAGAACTGACTTAATAGGCCCCACACAGACAGCCTCTGCTTGTTAGGGGTTAACCTGGTGTGTGAAAAGACTGGATGGTGTCAGTGTGCCAAGTGTGTTGCAGAGCTCCGACTAAGACTGTGCCGATTCAAAAAAGTAACCATTTGTTGCAAAGTGTGCCATAAATTAGGCTTCAAAAGAGCTTCCACGGTGTTCAAGCAGCTGCAATCAGCAAGGGACATTAAAGAATCGGATGACGGTTTAGGTTTCTGCGGTAATCACACAGCGGGGGATATTTATATTCACACATGTGGTCTGCGTTGTTTCCATAGCAACAGGTGATTCTGCAAGGGGAAAAAAAAGGATGCAGAGAAGAAGTTGCTGAAAAACTTCCTAATATCAGCGGCTTTCCTGTGTTGTCTCTGTCCACAGCAGCGTCTCGTATTTCTCTCTGGCTTAATCCACTCGCTGTTATTCTTCCTCGGAGGAACACACACATCAAGCGCCGAGAGTTTTCGGCCTCATATTATCTCAAAAAGCTCATCTTGAGCCCCATTTGCCTGCAGATCAGGCTCTGCCGACTCTGTTCTCTTTGATTTGCTCCCTCCATGCAGCGTGGATAATCAAACTTCCAAGCTCCTTCTAGTGACAAAAAAATAAATAAATGAAGACCAAGCTTCTGTAGAGTTGGTAATGAGGAGGTTGTTTTTGTTATGACTGATGCTTCTTTTTGAGGGAAAATAGAGCTGCCAAGGGTCATATCTCTCTCCACTATGTCTGTACCTCTAATGAGCAGAGTAGATATCTAAAACCTGATGTTTGTCTTCCAATAATGCCTCAGCCACTTATTCATGCATCTTAAATTATTAAGGATAATTTGATGGGGTGGTTAAATATTTATCACAGGTAAAGGTGCTGGTATAGATTGCTGTGCATGATCGAATACATTTGTGGCACAAAACTAATACCATAGACTTACAACAACAGTCTGTAACGTCGCCTGGAGGCAAGGAGGCTGCAACAACATCCCAGATTTGGTTTGGTCAGAGTAACATGCAGCACCTTCCATTATTAATGACACCCCTGGTAAAGGTGTGCAAAAGCCTTGAAATAAATCACACTTGCAAGAAATTAGCTAAATTTTAGAAAATTTAAAATTACAACCTCATCACGTTAGCATCTATAGCAGTGCTAGCAGCTCTCAAAGGAATGTTTTCAAAAGACCACCCGGGAATATGACACTGAGCATGTGCACTCAACATTTTTGGTCAGAAAAGTTCTGGCTCCACTCCTGTACCTATATGACAGGAGTTTATACTCAATTAAAGAGTCATATTTTCAGTTTTGCTTCATGAAAAGATGTAATAAAATATTTAGGAGGATCAAAGTTTATCTTGCCACCAAGCAGTCTCTAACAATTTACTGCTTTTGTACACATTTGTGCCAAGTGAGGCAATAATTGTGTAAGGTTCTGTCTCTTTCTATATCATCATTTAACAACATTTAAAACACGTCAGTGTCAAAAATGACAGTCCTGTTGACAAGCAGAAACAAAAAAAACAAAAAAACTGTGATGAACGCGAGTAGGTTTTCAAACAAACTGCAGCGAGCAAACTTTGTGTGCTTCTGCTTTGTTAAGCACTAAGCATGGTGCATGGTTAAAAAGAAACACATATAGAAACGTCATCTTAAACAAACATACATAAATATACGATTCAGATTCAGGAACTCTTTCATGCCAGGTTCAAAGTAAAATTCTGCTCTTAAAGGAGTTACAAAGGCGAGCCGCATGAATTTGGAGCAAATAAACTTCTTTAAAAATTACATATAAGAATCACAAGAGGGAAGAAAAGCAGCAACAAAATTAATAGACCTTGACAGAAGCGCTGGTAGCAAAATACATCCAGGATTTACTGAATCCAATTGCTACCAATGGGCCTAATTGCTTATCTTAATGCCAAACTTTAGGAACATGATGAAGTAGCATCGTGAAAGATTAGGGAAAGACAGTCTTCGTGCAAATAAAGAAAAAGGCCCAAAATAATACACATTTTTATTTCTATTTTATGTAAAAATAGCGATGGATAATTAGCAATATTGTTGATCATCAATAAATATTAATGCTTCTGAAGATATTATCAGTTATTGTGTGATAAGTAGCTCTGGAATTGCACTAATTAAACTAGCTGAAGCCTTTATTTAATGATGGGTAAGACGTTTTTTTGTTGTTTCTTTTTCCTTAAGAATATTTAATGTGGGTTTAAATGCAGTCAAATACAAAGACTGGCAACTTTTTGAAAAACTTTGCTTTGTCACTTTAACGTTTTTCACACAAAAACTACCAAAAATAAATTTGAAAATATTTTTAGCCCATAACAAAGAAGAATATCAGCTTCAAAAAGGCCTTTTCAAATGTGTAGATACATGGAGCGTGGAGCAACAGAACATCACCAAAGACGAGTTTCAATCAAAAGCTTATCTGAGACAATTGCAAACTGTAATCACCCAGCAAAAACTATAAGAATGGAAACTATGAAACAGCTTACAGCTGCTGCTGTGTATCTTTGAGGCTAAAAGGCTGAGCAACTCTTATAATAGTAGTGAAATCTGCAAAAGGCATCATGTTACCTGTTCTCGGTAATTCTTTGCGATAACCTGCTGTTCAGGTGGGAAACTCATAAAAACAGATTGATGAGCTCATTTATGTAAGACAGCTCCTCCTGACACGACACAACACTGCTTCCAGAACCCAGAGGTAGCAACATTAATAAATTATGTCCATCAGCTTGCAGCTTCTGTAATCTTTAATGTGCACATTGGATTCAGATAAGAGAAAGTTGTGTGAATTCTCCATACCGACATCCCCCCCCCAATCTGTAGTGCATCAAGTAAATACATCAAGCCCCTCCCTACAGCCTTATCTTCCCACAGACAACAATGCTGATCATACAATTTCAACATGTCCAAACAGAACTCGGAGAATAAATATGAATACTAAACACTTTGGTAGGAATGTACACATTATTTTGATTAAACATTTCCTCTCATTCTTGTGGCAAGTTAGCCAGTTTGAAGTGCTTCAAGGTGAAGGTAGTCAAATTCTCTCAAATCAATTCACCTCATTTATAAATACCAAAATAATAACAAAGGATGCTTGTGCTTCATATTTAAGTACAAGCAATCTGATACTATCTAAATGCAACATCCAGTCTAGTCAAAGCTTGAAGTGCTGTCCTGACAGCAACATTAGAACTGCTGTTTGCATGGTATTTATGAGCATAATATATTTGCCTATAGAGGATGAGACCAACTGCTGGAGGATTTTTAACATTGTTGCTGTCATTTCCCCAGGATTTCCCCCAGTATATAATAAGCCTGGCGGGTCACCAGGCTTTACTTGCACCCCCACGAGGCTGAACTTTGCTTATTTATTTAAGTCTTTTTAAAATCGTTGTATTTTTTTAAGATTTTATAGTTGGTGTTCAGGTATTAATCTTCCATTCTTTCAATAGCAAATAATTAGCAAGTGATATTTTCAAAATTCCTGTCAACTTTTAAAAAAATTTAACTCAAAAATTGGTGGATAGATG
This sequence comes from Brachyrhaphis roseni, assembly GCA_903066815.1. Lineage (NCBI taxonomy): Eukaryota > Metazoa > Chordata > Actinopteri > Cyprinodontiformes > Poeciliidae > Brachyrhaphis > Brachyrhaphis roseni. The sequence continues at coordinate 49,424 of CAEFZY010066046.1, forward strand.
ACTGCCCTAGTACCCAACCACCGGGCTTATCAAGTTTTCTGGGGGAAACCTTGTTCCCAATTTACTAAATCCACTTCATGGGGAATCACAGTGTCAAATATTTGATTTGATATTGCCTGGATTCTATTGCAGTGCTGCACATTTAGGTTACATGGCCCAAACAATTCAAATGTGTTCAAAACAATATGTGACAACCAGACTTAAGTGGCGACAAGCAAGACTTATACATTATACAAGTTGTGTGCAAGTCAATGTCAATGGGTTGTAAGGTGATGTTGGTGTGTTGTTTGTTTGTCCTGAAACTGGGCAGCAAAACTTTATTTGGAAAAATGTTGAACAAAGTTACACAATCAGTTTTTATGAGTTGAATTTCTCACTGCATTTTCACGTTGTACTTTGACTCCTTTTATTTATGTGTGATCAGAAAATCGGAAAGGGGTTTTACTTCAGCATATATTTTTTTCAGGACCAGTGGAATATATTTATTGGATGGTTTTGTCAATATTTGGTATATCATGTGCCCTGGGAGAACAAACAACTATTCAGCCAGAGAATAAAAAATATGTCTCCAACTTTCTGCTCCAAGCTTCATAAATAGGACTGTCACTTAGATCCTGCAAACTCACCACGATTGGATTTAAATAAACCAAGAAGGTCTTCTGTCTTTTTTCCTGTTGAAAATGTAAAAATAGAGGGATTTTTTTGTGACGGAAAGGAAAAACGCCGGAAAGGAAAAATAAAAATTTAATTGTTTGCGCCGTGAGGGTTCTCCCCCCTCGACAGCTTGTAATTAAATATTCGCTGTCGAGGATCCAGGGTTTGACAAGTGGAGGGCTTCACCAGGTTGGTCCAGAGATGAAAGGATTCACAGCCAACAAATACATACGGCTTGATAATACTGGTGTCTGACAGTGGCTGTTTTCCAAAGCAGCCTGGAGCTTTGACTAGCCAAACAAAGCTCCATCTGATACAATCTCCCCACACTCCCAGAACTGGAAAAACTACGTTTCCATTCACAACCACCACGAGAACAACAAAAGGTTTTGCTCAGAAAGAGCTGATCAAAATGGGACTAAAGAGTAAGAGACTTGATGTGAAATAAATAGTTCACACTTTGTATATTATTCTTTCTGTTAGTCTCATGTTCTGGTAACGGTCAGTTGTTGACAGACAGTTGTGGCTGCTCTACAATCGTTTAGCTGTCCTCCATCCCTTTGCCCCAGTGAGCATCTTATCAGATAAAAACACTGATTTGTCTGAACTCAATACTCGCCAGAGCACTGAGTTTACACTTCACTAAGTGACTAAAAAAGCTGCATCGTTAATGTTTCACAGTTGCTGATCTTTCTTCAGAGCTAATTAGCACTTTCCATGAAGCTTCATGACTGGGTAAAGAGTCATCTCTGATGTGGAAGTTTTCTTTAGCTTACTCCAGGGTTGAATAAAAGTTATGTTAGTGTTTGCTTTTTATTTTTTTGTTTCACTTAGATGTTTGAGATGATAACACAAATTAAACATCAGGCATAGATAATTAATTTATCTGCCTATGACCTTGTTTTGGCATTATTTTTAACATTTCAGTGAGTGTATGACTCTAGTGGAAAGAGCTACATATAGATCTGATCAGTCTGGCTAAAACTAAAAGTCCTCTGCAGTTGAGCTTTAGGTTACAATAAATAATTTATCAGGAAACCGATCCCTACTTTAGCCAACAAAATTATTATAGTTGGACTCTGCTGAAAGTGTGTCTCATTTTAAAAGCTCCAGCTGTTACAGGCTTTAGGAATATTTATTTAGATGTTTGTTTCATTCATTTATAGTTTAAAATTGACATGACACATGTTGACATAAACCAAAGTTTTGAATGAAGGAGTAGTTTGAAGAAAAAAGAAAGCTTATGTAGTCAAAAGTCAGTTCACTACCATAAGCACTAAGAATCAGTCAATCGTCCATATAGACACATCTTTAAACACAAAACAGTGAATGTGAATATATAAAGATAATAATAACAAAGAAAAAAACAATATCTCTTGGCCATTGGAAAACAAATACTTTCAAACATAGTATGCAAACTTCACTCCTCTGTGAAAATAAATTGTACTTATAAAAGAATACCTGAAGCAAAACAAGCAGTTTTACTCTGCTTTTAGACGTACATGGAGAATCAAAGATAAAGATTGTTTTTTCATTCATGTGAAAAATTGTTGCTTGACAGTTTTAACATTTTGAGATAAGTTTGACTTGATGAGTTATTTTCATCTGACACCTTGTTCTTTTGAACCCAGGACTGTAGGCTCTGGGTTCCCACACATATAACATTTTTAATATTTTTTTGGTGTCATAAAGTAATAAGATGGCATTGGCTTTATTGATAACCATAAAATCTTTTATGGGGATATATTTGTTGCTATATCATACACAACTAAAAAAAAAAAAAAAAGAAAAAAAGTGTGTTGCATTGCAGTATGTTGTTGATATGACTTTTTTTTAGTATGTGAACATCACAACATTTCATAACGCTGTGACTGGAATAATAATAATGCTTCATGCACTCCATGCTGTAACCTTGATATTTCCGTCTCCCCTCCATTAGAAAGTTTGGAGCACATTTAAGGAGCAACTTTCAGAGAAGCTTACAGTGGGAGGTGTATGCTTAAAATATATATATTTTTAATTCTCCGTACCTGTTGTTGATGTATTTGACATTGCGTCTTTCACTCACACGTACAACCTGTCAATCTATGTTCCTCAACTCCCCCTTTGCTTCCCCAATTAAGGAAATAAGAAACGAGAGCAGGGCAAAACTGTTTCACCAAGAGTGAGAGAAATAATTTGATCCTGGGATCTGCACTGAGAAATAGAGATTGCTCCATATTAAGAAAAATAAGTGTGAGTGGGTGTTGAAAATAATGAGCACGGATTCAGAGTTTTCTAATGGACAAGCTGCCACAAGGGTTAAACAGCAATTTGATTCCACTTAATCTGCTACTTCCTTCAGCAGCATGCTTGTCCGAATATATTTTTAATAATAAAATCTCTACAGTTCACTGCTGCCGATATGCCTTTTGGCTCAAAGGGGCTCGATCCTGCTGAGAACCGTTCTCATACCTGCCATTTCCTGGCAAGTTTTGATGTTCTTAATCCTAATTGTCGGGAAGAAAGCCTTTTGTAAGCCAAAAACTCCTCACCAACTGTGTCTGTTTACATTTGATGTCACAGTGGAGGTAAGGAGGGCATGCTGGGAGATCCAAGCATGCTGAGTTGTTGCCTAGCAGGATGCACACCTTACAAACACTTTATCTTTTTCAGATGAAAAAAACAAACGAAGTGCCACTACAGTTTGTCACATTCTCAGTTATCAGGGAAAAGTTTATACTTTTGCTCGTGGAAGAATGAGTTCAGGATTTAAGGTGCTTCAAGTACCGCTGAATGTTATCAGATTGTTTGCAGCCCTGAAATGAAGGTAAATTTCACAGCAGCAATAAATGCTGTGACAACTACAATAGGTTATGAAATTCTCATTGCTCTGAAACTTCATCATTAACAGGATTGTATTCTCTTATTTTTTGCTAATTTATATTTTCTGCTTCACATAAAGGGCTGTTCTTGTAACATCAACACTGCATGCGTGTGTGGAAGCACTAAAAGGTAAGCTAAAATAATAGTTATGAAAAAAAAAAAAAAAACAACACTCTGACCAAAATGTTATTTTTCTTAAGATCAGACATGTTATAAGCAAGATATTTTCTGGAACAAAAACAAATCTGCAGTTTCTTTATTTTTTCTAAAATGAAAGCAAATAAATGGTTTGTACTTGTATAAAGCTTTATGAAGTCCAGAGCAGTCAAAAGCACTTTACACTACATTCAGTCATTCACACATTCACACACTGATGGCGGCAAGCTGCTGGATTGTGGACACAGCTGCCCTGGAGCAGTCTGAATAAAGGCTGCCATTCACCTGCACCACTGGACCCTCACCATCAGCAGCAGGCAAGGCGTGTTTAGTGTCTTACCCAAGAACACAACTAACCAGCAACCTGCCAGCTAGAGAGTGGAAACCTGCCACCGTCGCCCTAAATAAACAAGCAAAATAAAAATAAATTTAGTAATGTACAAAACCTGATAAATTCTGAATTATTTAGGTATTTGGTTGTTGTTAATATTCTTTGTCCGGACAAAGTTTTAAGCTTCTATGTCATTCAACATTGGTCCCATTTAAGTGATCATGCTTGGAACAAACATATGATTTAGTAAGTGGTCTTAAACTTACTGTCAAAATAAAGATATTATGCCTTTTCATTATATAAGAGGAAGTTCCAACATGAGCGCTACAGGCTGGAGGAGTGAAAGCAACAAGTCACTCACTCTGTGTTTCCTTAGATAGAAACTTTTTAATCTACTCTGGAATGTATGTGATTGAAATTAAAAGATTTTTTTATGAAGTGCTTCGAAATGACGTTTGTTGTGATTTGGCACCATGTAAGTAAATTGAATTCAATTGAATAATGCAAAAGGAAAAGTTCTGTATATTCTTAGATTTTGTTTTAAGAAAACACATAATTCTAACTAAAAGTAAAAGTTTGAATTTTTTATTTATTTATTTATTTTTTTTTGTTGCAAAAATCAAAAACTATATTTGGTTTTAATTAGGACAGACAGTATTTACCTGAGGGATAACATTTACGGTTTAGGCTTGTAAGCATTATATATATATATATATATATATATATTAACATTTAACTATCCATTGGTTTCTATTGATTATGTTTTTATTACCAGAAAAACAGCAAAAGAAGAGTCTTTTCAGCTACATTATTTAACTAACAGCTATAAACCTCTCAGGCAGCATTCCACACAATAACTCACTGGGGATATGGCATGAGGGAAATAGCTTGCTGAAAAAATGTTGGGCTATTATTTGGCCCTGGAGACCCCTCTGAATGTCAGGCCTTTTTGTGAGCCTGCATAATTTTTTCTTCTCAGTTTTTGCCACACTAAAAAATACTCAGGTTAATTGGAAACATCAAATCTGTCAAACCTGGTGTCCCAATGAGATTTATTTTTCTACATCTTTATGGCTGCTTGTGCTCTTGACACAATTACCTAATGCATTAGGGTTTGCCTTCGATATGGACTAAGCAGTTCAAGTCCAGTAAGGCAGATAGTGGATTTAAAGGCGGCAAAATATGCCTTTCAAATTAAGAATTCATTAAAGACTCTTGTTAAAGTAACAACAACAATTATAATTGTTGTCTGAGGTTCAGTATCTGGAGGCTGCAGCTGGAGAATGAAGGGTCGATAAGCTCTATCAAATCTATTTTTGGATTCTTAAAGATACATCACCAGCAGATATTTTTGCAGAGCCTTGGCAGATGTAGATAGCACAGTCTGCATTACTCTGCATTTTTTTAAAATACATTTTTAGCTATTTTTAAATGTTCATCCCCTGCACATTCACTGAACAATCAGATGAGTTTGGCCATTTATCCTCTATTACCAAAATGAATGTCATCAATGGAATATCTATTGCGTTTGGAAGTCTTTGTCAATTTTTCACGGCTTATGTTAAGCGATGCAGTTCCACTATACTGGGTCCATCTTTAGATTCAAATTGCCATCAGCGGAGTGAGGTTTTTTTGTTTGTTTGCTTTCTTTACCCTAGTGATGTAAACAATAGAGTACATTGTACAAAATAGTTTCTCTGTGCTGTCTGAGAAGCATAAAGTGTTCACTTCCAGCATATTCCCACTATTCATCCATGAGCTGTCAGTAACAGCCTCTGCAGTGGGAATAAGAGATGAAAATGATTCATGTGATGTTGTGTTGTGCTCCTCAGTAAATCAGCCAGAACAAGTAAACAAATTTATGTGGCGTGCACAACATAGATTTTGACAAAAGCGGGATGGGGGTGGGGGGAACATGAGTGAAAGGTTTTATTTGATCCTTTCTGTCCTTCAGGAGTGTGAAAGGGTCTTGATTTATGGGTCTGCTGTCGGTCTCACTGAGGGCATGTGTGTGTGTGCTGATACACGTGATTTGCGTAGTGTGTGTTTTGTCAGCTTTTGAAGCAGCAAACAGGACTGGCACAGCTCTTTTTTGGCTATTCAAGCCAAACGTCAAGGCTCGGCAATAATTGATGGAGGAAAGGTTTTGTACAAAATGAATCTGAAAGGACAAAACACAGAATACACACACACAGAAACACCTGGATGTTTTGGCTTTTATATCTCCATCCATATTTCCTACGTGACAAAATCTCCAAGCTTGTTCTGCTACTCTTTCATGCAGAGTGCTGCAGGGAAACTTCATTAAAGCAGAATTTACTATCAATGACCCTAAATCACCCCTGAACGTCACATCCTGAAAAGAATATAATGCACAACCTTGTGTGTTCCTTAGTGAAGCATAATGACAAGTTGACATTCACTGCCCACCACTGAACCTGCCACAAATCAAGCTGAATGCTAAAGCACACAATGTTGATTACTTATTTTAGATGAACATTGTGCATGTCTTAGAATACATCCTTTGTTCCCAAAATTCTAAAATCCTTGAGATAATATGGCCGGTCAGTCCAAATCCATCTATTTCATCTACTCATGTTTACAAAATTCACCCACATTTTTTGCATTTCGGAGGATCTTGGAGGAAATTAAACATGCTTGCTTTCTTCTTTTCTTTGCTGCCAACGTACAACCACATTTCCTCTCAACATTTTCCAATTAGGACAGTATTTTGTGTCACAAAACAATCCATCTTTTGACTACATCAATAGGCAATTGGGCTCTGCTGTTCCAGAAGGCATCTCATTTCTTTGGAGAAGTAACTCCAACGCTTCTTTTTGTGTTTTAAAATTATCCATTTAGTTTGAAAAATCATTTATTTATTTTTTTACATTAAAAAACCTTTTCTGTCTTCAAAGTTTAATATTTGTTCTTTAAATAATTGGGCAAAGAAAATCCAACAAAGTCCTATAGAACACATGTGGGAGGTGTTATCTTTCAGTTGATCATCTGTATGCCAAGTTTTTAGCTATTTCTTTTGAAACATTGGTCTGTGCACTGTATAGGATACTATTTTACTGGGTTTAAAATTATGCCCTCTTTGTGTTTGGTATCAAATATTTAGCTAAAGGAATAGAAACCAACTGTTACTTCTTCTTTACAATATTACTACATAAAAGAAAAATGTTGACTTAACCCATGAATGTTGCTCTTTTAATCAAGTTCCAATGGAACAGAATTGTTTTCCAGAGCAATGCATCACAACACCTTTCATATACATGTACATGCAGCTCATTACTTAATCACAGGATCAACTGATAAATACTGAAAACCACTCAAGCTTATAATTTAAAACCACTCTCTTATTAATTAAACATGCTTGGGATGAGGGAACTAAGAAAAAGCCCTCAGTCCACGTTAACACCACCTTTAATGGATCTGATTACACTAAAATTCATAACTACAATCAGTAGCTCTTCACAAAATGTTACAAAAGCATATTCTATACCTTCACTAGTCGCACACCTTTTCCCTTGCTAAGCTGCATAAGGCAGGGGTTAATTGATATGCTACGTGCTGGAGGGAAGGACAAGGCAGAAACTGGAGGTCGTAATTAGCGGTTGTGGTAATTAGACTAAAGGTCAATGTTAACAAGACAGAGCAATTTCTCACTGGATACGAATCTGCACACAGAGCACAGGATGAAAGAATATGAACGTGTGTATGTACCGAAGCACACATACATGCGCCATTCCTCGCAGTAATGCAACAGAGTGAGACACTTTTCAGTCCGGGGTGAGGGGAACTTGACATTTTGCACACAAACTCTCAAGCCACCGTCTCCTTCTCCTCAGGTGCTGCATCTCATTAATCCTGATAGCCAATTAACACAAGCAAGAATTACTAACCTTTTCCGCCACACAGGTAATGACCCCAGCCGGCTCTGGTGCTTATCTTTATCCTTGCTATCCGGAGGCACAAGTGAGTTCATTTCTGTGCCTGGAGTAGACGTTAATTTAGCAGCACACGTGTGGACAGGATGAAAATAGTTGTGGTTCCACCTCCACTCCTGCCCCCCAAAAGGGTTTTTTATTAAGATTTCATTTTGTTAAAGGCACATTATTAAGATAAATGATAAACAACTCGCCAGTGACTTTTCACTGACAGCCTACCTGATAATTTTTCATAACTCTCATTTTTTATGAAGATGATAAAGACCTGCAGCTCCAATCCAATAATACCAGCTACTAAAAGCTGGTATTGTGTCGCCAAGCATTTGGAGGTTGCAACCCCAGCTTTGACGTTTCTGTTTGGGAGAAGCAAGCTTTTCAGATACAAGTTTTCAAGGACTTAGATTAATGTTTAACGCTGCACTTTATATGTAGCCTTGCAGAAAGTTGTATGGGAGTGTTTGAAAAAGTTATTTATTTAACACCCAGCAAAGTCTCTATATGCTTCCACATTAAGTTCCTTGAACTTTTCAGTTTTGTTTTTTTTTTTGTTTTGTTTTTTACCTTATGGAGGAACAAACTATAGCAGATAAATGAAAATAGAAAGGAAAAGCACCATACATGCTGAATCTGAAAAGTGTGACATGCACTAGTATCCATCCACCTTGAGCAACTTCCTTGTAGAATAACATTTTCCTACAATTACAGATTCATGTCTCTACCAGCTTTGCAGACAGAATTTGCACTCAAGTTTTAGCTACATTTTTTTTCAGCTGGTGCTGCTGAAGGCTTGCATCTGGGTTTAGATCTATACTGGACCATTTTAAGACGAATTTGCTTTGAGTCATTCTACCTTCAATCATTGGGAAAGCTGTTGTGCAGTCGAGGGTCATGTCTTCCAACCACAGATCTGCCTGTTCTGTCAGGGCTGCCTGTTTGCGTGTTGGTGGCAGGGGGAATAACTGTTCATGGGATTGTTTGCCTTAGCTTTGCGTGCATTTTTGGGAGATGCGTAGGGGTGGGATCCACTCTGCTCATGTAACCAGTGAAGGAATGTTGCATTGCGTGCATTTGTCTTAAAACACGTCTTCTGAATCAATCTAGTGGGGTTTTTTTGTCCATGATGTTGTTTGTAGACTGATGTTCACTTCGTCTCCATAGAACATATATATTATAAGTGCGGTATTATGTACTTTCCAGGTACATAGTGCTATTTTACAGAACAATCAAGTAAAAGGGTTTTAAATGCTCTATATAAAACATAACTTAAAAGACATTTGACTTTGCATTTTGATGCTTCTTTCCAACACTCTGCCTTCAACACATCATCACAAAAATGCCTCCCCTTTGCTACAATCGTTCCTAGAATCATTGTTCTGACAAGTAGATTGCATGATAAGATCAGCAGATGCCCAGTTCCACCAGCTCCAAGAAGGAGCTTTGTGGAAACAGGCAGCGCTTTGTGAGAACAAGTGCTTCAGAACCCCGAGAGAGCTACGACGGGAGACTAAAGAATTTCTTAAAACATGAAAACGTCAAAGCAACATTCCAGGTATGAAGCTCAAAAATTTATGTGTGAATTATTTAAAAACATTTTCAATGGAATGGATCCATGGACAATGGAAATAAAGAGAGATACACATGAGTATGGAAAGCAACAGATACAGGGAGCAAACCTTGGAGCCACATCCATCACTTCCTCAATTAACATTTGATTATCCTAAATGGTGGCTTGCGCTGACATTTCATTACTAGTAAACTCAGTGCAGCCCCATGTCAGGTATGTTAATGGTTTGACCAGACTGGAGCCATGCAGTCCCACACACACACACAGTAAATTGGATAGCAAAGGTAAGAGCTAGCTTGTAATGAAGATGTCTTCTGCCTCTTCTTTTATCACAGTGCTCTATAGTGAATAGCTTAGCTTGCACACTGGACAAAGCATTTACCGCCTGGCCTGTGGGTGTGTGTGTGTGTGTGGGGGAGGGTGGGGGTGTGCGTGTGTGTGTGTTCACTGTGAGTGGGACAACTAATGGCTGCTTTTTTGGGGTCAAAAGCTGAACAGAGCAGATCTGGCATGCTGGCATTTCTTTAGCTAATTTGGGAAAGGTGTTATTGACAGCACATTCATGCTGCAGATCGAGTGTTTTGTGCACAGGCAGCAATGGCTAGGTTTGTCTTTACGAGCCACCAGGAAAAACTTGAAAAGAAAATGCAAATGAGTGCTGCATTCCATTCATTTCCCTTACTCAAACATCGAAGGCGTCAGCTGATCAAGATAAAAAGCTAGTAATGAGATGCCGTCAAATAACTGCAGAGGAGGAGTGTGCTAAGAAGAAGTGACATGAAGGAAAAATATGAGCAATGAATATTAAAGCAAGTGTGGTGAAGGACCTTTTTAAATGTCCTTCATCAGAGTCCCCGACAAAACTTGGTCTTCTCTTCGTGGTTCTGCCAGACACAACCTGAGCAGGTCACGCAGCAACATTTTCATAAGGTAATTTTTAAAAGATCACAGCCTATTTGCATGACCTTTAGTCATTTGGATAGTGTGTATAGGTGAATAGGGGGTAAAGAGATGTTAGAATGGTACGAAGGTTGGAATCCCTAAATTGCTGAGATAGGACACCTTAAAGGAAACAAATGTAGGTCGTGAATATTATTTTATTATTTGTTCTAAACAAAGTTTTTCTTTACAACGACACTGAACGTGAAAAAGAGACAGGTGGCTACTGCACCTGTAAATCCGTCCCAAGGTCGAAAGAGAGAAGATGAAACAGTGGTTGTTAAATTTTTATGACATTCAAAAGAAAGTCTAAGATCAGAAAGCCGGACAATAACCTTTTTTTCAAGTTTTGTCTGCACATGATTAATTGGGACCACATAGACTTTTGCCACAAGTCGAATAATACTTGAAACTTATCAAAACAGAGAATTACTTAATATGCTAGCATTAGCTTAGCGCTTCAACTGTACCACATAAAAACATTACAAGCAGGTGCAAGATATGAGTTTCTTGATCAACCCAAATTAGTGTATTTTTTAGACTACTTACAAACTTTTCAACAGTATGAGAGAGTTAACACTCTTTCATACTGTCACACTGTTGTGCCAACATACAAATAATCTATCTCTATTGTAACTCCAGTCAGGTTGTATATTAAAGATGTTCCATGGTACAATACAGCTTCATGCAGAAATTTCACACACAAATCGGGGCCATGTTCTCATGAGATGAAGTGTGCAGTGTCATTTTAGACTGTCAGTGGAGGCACTACGGTTCCAGCCCAATTTTGCAGTGAACAAAAAGACAGAAGAGACACATTTTTTTAAATAAATTTGAAAAATGTGATCATTTATTATTTTTCACCATTTCAAATCTCCTAAATTATCAATTAATCTGAATATAAAGATTTTAGACAAATGAAAATAAACATAAGCTGTGGGACGAACTACCAATAAGCATCAACCTGATGTTTGATTAAAGAACCCCTCAGAACAGATGAGAACATCCGATTTATTCGATAGTTTGACTCGGTGCCATCATAAAAATATTGATTAGAGTGCTTATAACATCACCTGTGAATGGTCCCGATATAGGAGATTTGAAAAAAGAGACAATAAAGGAATCGATCAGTAACTGGATCATTTACACCGGCATCAATTTTCAAGGACTCAGAGTTTTCATTTTCATGTGAAGCTTACCAAGTGTGAAAAGACTTTTAATTGCCAAGCACAAACAACAAGATCAGACTGTAGGTTATTTGGCCTGTACAATCGATGATAATGATGTTTTTCTCAGCATATCACCAGGAGCTCTTTCTGAGGGAAGGTGTGAGATAATAAGATGCAATCTGAACAATGACATCTTGAAAGATAGTGTCAGAATTTTTGTTGAAATGAGAGATGGCTTGCAGGGGGAGAGAAACAAAAAAGGTAATGGGAATGTGACCTTTACTCTTCACTACCTGGTGACTAGGATAATACATAGAAGGCAGCTCAGACAGTTGAGATCAATATCAGCCCTGATACTGTTCAAGCTAAATATAGGCTCCTAAATGAGATACAAGTGGCAGACCCATCGGCCCATTTCTGGGTGAAATTGCCTCTGATGTTTCATTTCACTCCTTTTCAGTTTCTATCAAATCAAAGCATACACAATATAAATTTACTCTTACTTTTATTTGGCTTTCCCCCCCCCTCTGTGTTAAATAGCAATAATGTATAAATCCAAGTCTGCTTTAAATTATGCTTCATCTGGACAAGTAAGACAGAAATGCTATTTTCTTGCAATGGCTCCCTCATGCGGCGGAGGTCTGCCATAGCTTCAAGTTTGTATTGATGGGTATTATGTTCAGTCATATTAAATAAATTTGAAAATCATTAACTTCATTCATGTCAGTAACTCAATTCATACATTATTTATATTAATTGCACACAGACTGATGCTTCCAAGTCGTTATTTTTGTTAATTATGAAGATTTTCTTCCTACATGTAATGAAAACGAAATGTTTATAATTAGAATATCTCATGGAGAGCAACAAAGAAAACATTTTAATTCAGTAATGGGGGCTTACCCACCGCAATGTTATTGGCAAAAAAAACATTTTTAACATGACAAACGAATCTCCTTGTAGCAGATCTTCTAATTTATTGAATATGACTGTATTTAGGTGGATTTGTTTTTGGTTTTGTTTTTTTGTGAGTGTTTTTTTTTTTTTTTTAAATAAGCTTTTATAATCTTTTAAGTTGAATTTCTTTTACAAAACAGCAACATTTGTCCAGAGCACTGAAGATTATTCAAACTGAAATGTCACATTTGCATTCTAGCAGAGATAATTCCCAAGCTGCTCTTGGATAAGATACACCTTTCACGCGGAGGCCTCTCCATGCACTGAAAACAGGCAATGACTTTCACTTGCCTATTTTAAACTAATTTGAATCAGATGAGAGTTAAAACTTAAAAGACTTTATGTAAAAACCCTTGTCAAAATGTCGTCAGTAAATCTAGAGATGGAGTTCTGAATACCCTCAAAATGAATCCAGGTTTACAACTATACTGACAGTAATACAATAGGACAAATATTCTTTAGGCTTATTTGTTTCTGAAAACCATGTACTGTTCTCATTTGTTAGTCATTTGATGATGTGGTTATCTGTACATTCGGCGTTTTTCACTCATTATGGCATAAATAATTTCCTTCACGCCATATTTTTTTTATAAAAGTTAAATAAATATACAATTTCTCTCACTGTTAATTTATATTGTTTTATCTTCGGAGAGATGCCTGTGCAATTTTCAAACAAACTTCTTATTCATTGGTTCTGAATAATTGATTAAAGACAGGAGTTTACTATACATTCAATTTTTACACAAAATTAAGAATTTTCAAGGCTGATGAATTAACAAAAACGTCCACAATTAGTGAAATAAAAAGTGGGAAGGTCAGATGGGGTTTTCACCAAGGGTTAAGCTGTTACAATCTGCAATATTTTTCATTAAAAAATAGGTTTTGCTTTCAAACAGATGCTAAATTATGTTGATCTTGTTCATTTAAATACAGCACATACAATAAACATTTAAAATTTGTTTTGGAAGTGATCAGAATTAGGCATGATTAGGCATGACTGACAGCTAAATGGTGCCAAAGGGTCCCCATGTGATCCTTGTGTGTGGAAAATACATTAAAAAGTTGTTACTGGCTTAGATTGCTAACAATAGCTAGCTTGTCATTGAGTTAGCACATTCCTCTAGTTTTCAGACTTGCAATTGGAACAGGTTGGGATTGGTGTCATTCCAGATCCAATAGAGGACAATTAACAATCCCCTTCTGCACTTTTTCTTTGTAGTGGGTCTTTAAATATTTTCCACTTTGCCTCTCATTCGGGTCATTTGTGTTTGAAGCAAATATCAATAAGTACCTTTGCATTCACCTTGTAAATTGCTGCGAGCAAAATAACTTCAAGTGTCATTAATGGCAGCTGATGTAGCATTAGTGGTAATTGTACCACAACTTTCCATTTAAAGACCTACAGATGTCCTCATGCTGCATTCCAAAAGACATTACATTTTCATGAGTCTGCCATGCAGTCTCAGAAACATTATCAATGGGTGTTAACATCACAAATTTCTCCTCTGAAAGTGCTCATAAAATTCCCTGCTTGTATTTCTTAAAATGGGTACACTTTCAGGTTCTGGAGAACCTTTGCCAAAATGAGTCCACAAGGTTTGGGGGGCGGGAGGGGCACTAAGTACAGGCTCTGGGACTCACCTCTTTGCTCCTGGTACCTCCTGCCCTCCTGGCACGACCTGGATAAGGTCTGACTGCGCTGCCCCTAGCCTTGGGAAAAGGGAAGCCATTAAGAGTCCCGTGAGAAGGACACATTCAAATAGGAAACAGTGCAGAATAAACACAGCATGAGCACACCGCCGCGTTCCCATGACCCAAGATGACTGGACGCGTGTATGTGTGTATGTGTTGTACATGGGGCATGTGTTCAGTGTCAAGCCAGATAACCAGGAGTGTTGTGTGTTGACCCAGCCAACTCCCTGTTTAAGTTTAGACGGAAGGTGGCCCCTCCTAAAGATTTCGCTATGGAGAACACCGGAAAGTTTGAGCGAAGGTAAAAACACACATCTGCAACTAAACGTGAAATATTTCAACGTAACAATGAGGTTTGAGTTTTGAAGAAAAGGGATCTGGAAATAACTGCAAGTTTGCATAGGCATGCAATTTCCAAACTTTTTGGGGTCAAATATTTTTTTTTTATTTAGTTGTTCTTGAAAACTATTTAAGTCAAATCACATCAAAACAAAATGACATACATGTATGGGACTCTTTGTTTGAAAACACGTATTTTATCTAGATAAATTTACTCGAGCTGTACAACCAAGTCTGTTTTTGAGCTTGATATTCCACGGTTCCTCTACGAAGTTGAAATAAAAGCAACAGTAAAACAAAAACATGTATAATAAAACATGAATTTAATCTTGCAATATACCTATTTTTAGATTTAGTTTTTAATTTATTAGTAAACATGTCACCAAAAGATAAAATAGAATGAATGTACAACTGCATTTTTTATGATGAATTTAAATATTTTGTTATACCTTAACTCTGCTTATTAGAGCTTGACCTCTGTCTGAAGTGTTCACTGGTCCTCACAAATCACCTCTATTTACACTAAATCTAAATGTAACTGATCGATTATCTGATTTCTGAATTTGTTGCACTGAATTGCATTAATAGGTTTCAGAAGAAAAGGGCTAAAAAAAAATGCTTGGTGCAATTTTCAAATATAAATGAGTAAATCCTTCACAGTTATGAGCTATTTTGTTTTGCTCTACAAGATATATTTCAGTTTGTGGTCTAAATTTCAAGGAGTCCAAGGCAAATTTCCAAGGCAGTGTACATAAATTTATTATAACATTATATAAGCAAGTTTGGACACACAAAAAGACAAAAATATATTTAATTTAACTTTATTTTGACTCAGACAGATATATTGTGAGTGACTCGTAGCTGGTAGTTTCAGAATTTTTTTTTTTCTACTATTTAAGAAATTCTCTTTTGAATTCGTGAGTGGCCACTAGGAGGCGGTAGAGTTCCACTGTTGAGCCCCTCAGACCTACCCGATGTCATTGCCTGGACCCGAGTTAAGTCACAAACACATTCAAGATTTCCTAAATGTACTGCAGCCAAAACTGTATTTAATTAAGACCCAAATTGCCTCAAATGAAATACATCATCTCGAAGGATCCAGAGAAGTGTTGTTTTATGCTGAACATATATCCTGTGTATAAAAAAGAACATTTCTTTGGAAAAGAAAAACACGCGCTTTATCCAAGTCTTACACGCGTGCTTTGATTTATGGCCATGCCTTGGAACAAAACCAGGTTGCAATTCATTATTTTAGAAAGATTTACCATGTGAACTGTTTCGGCTTCAGAAGTATAATTCACTTGGTGATGAGCTAAGAGGGCTTACGAGGCTGCCAGCAACATTTCAGACCACTCCCTTGGCTCCTGGATGTGTAAAGTGATTAGCTTTTGGACTCATGCTTAGCTGATCCAGGCAAGTAGAGAAGATTATTGGCAGATCCAGAAGTGTGACACATTCTATAGGAGCTTCGACCGTAATTTTGGGGGGGAGAAACCCCTTTCAGCAACTTTTCTGTTTCATTCAGAAGTACAAATCTAGGGAATACAAACCGCTGAAGATTTACAGGCTGAGTGATAAAGACAATAAGAAAATAACCTAATATGTGCTTTGTCCCCGTATTTCTGCCAATGACTCTGTGTGTCAGTCATGTGTTGTGTGAATATATGTCAAGGAGGATGGGAGATGCCTTTCCAAAAGCATGGTGCAGATTAACAAAAGAGGGGTGTGTGCTCAGGAGTAATGACAAGAAAGAGTGAGCGGAGGGGTTCCCAAGGCAACCTGCTGCTCCGTGGCCCTCACAAGCTGGCATTGAGGGGGTAGAGGCTGCCTCGCCTTGTGTCGGGCCTGAGCACCTGCATGCTGTTTGCACAGGCAACAGTGATTATTTGGATGATCTCTTGGCTCGCTGGAAGCCCACATCACAGGCCGCATCTACACATCCAACGTCTCCCCCTCAGGGTGTCCTCCATTTATCCAGCTGGAAATGTGTCGAAGAACCTCCATGCATGTCGAGAGGGAAAAGAAGCCGCTGCAGGATTACACAAACAATCGGGGTGGACCTTGAATCTACGTTGAATGACAGCTGCAAGGATAGCCTTGGGCAGCAGATCTCCGTGACATGTTGCAGCTTAATTTTACGCACTTTCCTCAAAGTAGGGGATCATCGCTGCTGGAGACTGCAGCATTGATTAGAGGTAATGCTGAGAGATTCAAAAGTATTGGCAGTATTGGCTGATCGCAGTGTGGAAGAGAAGCAGAACGTCAAACTGGCATGGGAGCAACTCTCCCTGTGTTCATCCAAGCGTGCTCGCCTGATGGACTGAATATTCTGGAGTAACTACCCTAGGCTGATGATTCACACTATTGAACCAGAAAGATATTTGATTCAATTTTGGATAATATAAACTTTAATAAAGGTTTTCTTCCATGGAAAAGCCCTTGAACCATTTAAACTGCAGAACTCTGTATTTTATCAACCCATCATTTCGACCACTTATGTAGCGTCAGAATTTTGTCAGGTTCCAACCACAAAACGTCCCTGTATATTAAAGTGATTTTAAGTGATGGACCAACACAAAGTGGGGGATTTATTGAGAAATGGCAGGAAAGTGATGCGTGTTTTGCAAAAAGAAAATCCGAACAGTGTGGCATTCACATGTACTCAGCCTTCTTTATTCTGGTGCCCCTTAAAGCTGCGGTAGGGTTCAGCATTACACACAGTATTAGTTCCCTAGAACAGTCTGAATGTAGCTAAGTAAAAGAAAGAAAAATATCCTTTTTCTACAAGATTTCTGTCTTCTATCTATTTCTTGTTTTTCCTACATAAATGTTGAATTTCTGGAGTGAATAACTAAAATAACTAACTGGCATGTCAAAAAATGTTTAAATCGAGTTCCCACAGTTCCTGCCAGTCTCTTGGCTGCTTCATTCATTAATGCATTTCTTGTCTAGCCTGCCAACTCAGATTGATGGCCATATCTTGTGAAAAATTACAACTTGACATGATAACAATAGTCAATAATTATTTATTGGCAGGAAAATAATTTGAAAGTGGTTGTTTAATCATAAACACTTTGCAATGCACCTGGTTAATTGATAAGTAAAGGCTGAATTGCACTTTCTGTTTGCCCTCTTTAACGACTTTGACCACCAACTGAGACAGTTAGCACTTTGTTTTGCTTGTTTTTCTGAAAATAGTTACCGGGGGGACCTGTGAGATAACAGGAAATCTGCTAAGAGAAGAAAAAAAAACACTGCAGTAAAAGGATGAAACCCTGCATGGAGCTAAAAGAATCTAAAGCTGTGGCTCCTCTCTACATTTTCTTTTCATAGCTTTTGTACAATCATTATTGGATACAATGTAACATCAACAATAACGTGTAGCTGTCTGTTAAGAAGAATAAAAAGCTATTGTACACACACACACACACACACACACACGCCAACTTGCTTTATCCCTTCTGAAGACCTCTGCATTTCCTGTTTGTCCCAATAATGCAGGAACAAGCAGTTCTACTTCCTGGCTCTCAGGCTGGTGAGGAAATAACCAAAGTCTGGTCACACGGTGCTCCACAATCCCCCCCAACTGCTTACCTCAACTCAAACCCCTCCGCCCGCCTTCCATTCTTAACACTTCGCTTTCATTCAGCTTTTCTCGCTCTTTCTCCAGCCGTGTTGTTATGTCATTTACCCTTTCCTCGCAGCTCTCACCCTCGTCTCCTTTCACCTCCCGCGCGGGCCACACAGACTCCACGCAGTGAAGAGGAAAGAGAGAAACACCTCTCGAACAAGAGGTCTGGCAAAACACAAACAAACAGGCTCAGCTTTCCCATGGGTGGCAGGATGTTACCCAGAATGAAGGATATTTTAACATGTCACTGACATGGCTTGAGGGGAGAGCGTCGGTTCTATATTTGCAAGCCGTGTTTATTTGCTGCCGTGGAAGTAGGATATGGAAGTTGATTCTAAAGGAGCCTGCTTTTAGTGCAGTGCCGAGAAGGCCTGCACAGGCGATGGAGACGAGAATAAAGAGGGAGAACAACAGAATGTGTGCTGCAGCAGCAGGGTGCTCTGTAAAATGGCTACTCAACACCCCAAAAGTCTTTTATAAATCATTCATGGGGGCCTCCAGAGCACCATATGGGAAGCTGCTGATGCAGTTCCAGAACAAGTGCAGACAAAATAGCGCGCTATGCAGTAATGTCTCCCCGTGGATGCTTTACAGCATCATTGTCTGGCGGCCAGAGCTGCGCTCTTTGCTCATGCTCCCCGCGGTAGGTCCCATTAGTGGTCTCTACCAAAGCTTGACTTACTCCCAGCGCAAGACCAGATCGTACATTATTGACCCACCTCGCTTGTTTGCGATAGCTGGGCTCATCCTTTAAAGAAAACTACTGTGATATGGTCTCATGCATGTCCTCAAAGTGCTCATTCAGCATGTACACACATTACTTACTCCAAGCTATACACATCATGTGGAGGCCCACAGAGGAAAAAAACATTGGGGGTGCTCTGGTTACGGACAACAATGGAGACATTTAATTTGGGTCACGGTTACTACGCAACCACAAGCAGAGTGGACTGGTGTTGGATTACTGATTGTTTCATAATTAATTATGGATTATAAATAATTAATTGAGAAGTGTGGTGTAATTTACAGCCACGTGTAAATGGGAGCTACTCCACCGCTTTATCCAAAGAGAGTGTGTAAGTGTGTGTGTGCACATAGTATAAATTTATGCATGTATCCCCTTTGCTATGAAGAGATGATATTATTCACAATGGCCCTTTTTTTTTTTTAAAGTTCTTCCTGTGGTAATTGGAAAATCTCAAATAGTGTACTCAGAGCATTTTACCGGGATTTCATTTGATCCAAGTAGCAGCATGTAAGTGTGAAGTGGAAGAAAAAAATGACATATTTTCAATATTTTTTTGTAAATAAAATCTGAAAAGCAAGGCATTCGTGTTTAATCCCTTTACTGCTAATTAAATATAAGTGCAACACTTTGGCTTTAGAAATCGTCTAAATATCATCATTTCTAATTTAATTATGAAGACAACACCACCCCTATTGAGAAACATGATGGCAGCAGCGTCATCCTGAGGAAAAGTTTATCATGAGTAAATCAAAGGCAATTCTATAAAAACAAAACAGCTAGAAGCTGCAAGACTTGAAATTGGTACGGATGACCAAGGTCCAGCAAGACAGCAAGCAGGTTCTACAATAATAGGGTTTAGATCAAAGTCCAGTCACACTGCATAGGATTGGCTAGTCAAAGTCCAGAACTAAATTCAAGAACCTGTTAGAAATCTTGAAGATTCTGGTTCGAAGTCACTCCCTGTCCAATATGAGTGAGCTTCAGCCATTTTATGCAAAAATTTCTGAGGATGTGCAAATTTTGTAGATCTACTCCAAAACACTTGCAACTGGAAATGTTGGGTCTATGAGGCATTGATATAGGATGACTGAAAACAAATGCACAACAGTTTTTACATACAAAGCAAACCTTATCCTCTACTTTAAAATTGTTTAGGATAATTACTGGGCGTTGCATTGGTCTATCACTCAGAAAATCGTCATGAAAAACTTTGTTTGTGGCTTATGAGTGACTTTAAAGGAAAACTTATGTTTGGATACATTGATCCTGTCACCTGCAGTTTGCTCTGGAGCCAGCTTATATCATAATGAGATTATAATATGGCCAAACTACAGGCTGCTTACTGAATAAGTGTGTTTATATAATGCAAAGGATATAGTAGAACTTGAGTTTTAGGCTAGAAGTGTCTATGATCGCCTAGTGAGAGAGGGGTTTAAGAAATGTGTGTGTAGTAGCAGAGTCAGATACAGAGGCAAAAGAAGAGAGGAGGATATAGGTGAGAGGTAGATAAGTGGTGAGTGGGAGTTTTAGTGGGCCGAAGAGAGGAGAGAAAGGGAGCGGTAGAGCTCTGAGATGGAAGCAGAGTTGGACAAAGGAACGGCCGTGAGAAATAAATGTTCTGCATTTCATATTTTAAGCTGGATTTATAGAATGTGTAAACTTTTAAAAAAATCCTCAACATACACATCTTTCTGGAGGTGATTTGTGTGTTTTATGGGGGAAAACATTCACATTTTAGAACACAATCTTTCGAACAACTGGTACGAACACTAAAACAAATAAATAAAATTGCATAATAAACAATTCACTGCTGTTCTTCTTGTGGCCAGTAGGGGTCAATGACCATCAGTAGATAGATAGATAGATAGATAGATAGATAGATAGATAGATAGATAGATAGATAGATAGATAGATAGATAGATAGAT